>REGM01000250.1:33535-47421 GCA_004194415.1 Aurelia aurita | reverse complement strand
AAGACCAAATTTGTCTGATGACTGAAACCAGCGGTCGGCCATTTTGTCTTACTATTTTGCAGCGATAAACAGCTTCATTGATGAACTGAAACAGAATTTTCCAATGCCACAACTCTTGCAAAAATCCAAATAATCATCAAGGAGTTCATTGACATTTTTGCGAGAGCTATGAAATTAGGGGCTGTTTCAGTTCATCCATGAAGCTGTTTATCGCTGCAAAATAGTAAGACAAAATGGCCGACCGCTGGTTTCAGTCATCAGACAAATTTGGTCTTTTGAAGATCATAGCTCCATCATAGTTCAACGGATTTTTACGGGGATGGTAGCAAACTTTAATTTAACATCTGAAGAGCAATATCATCCAATAATTTAGCAAGAATATTTGTCGATTTCGTCACAATCTTCAGGTAAACGGGGCACAATTTTTTTGGGACACCCTGTATACTTTTGATGACTTGTAAATATTTTATTCACATTTTTCTATCTAATATTTGTATATCTATTTTTAACGTTAGAATTAATTACCTAACTAATTTTAGCTATCGCGTATTTTAATCCAATGAAAAGAAATTGATAGTAATAATAATGGCAAATTGGGTCCATAATGGCGGCCGCGAGCTGCGACTCCTCGAGCGCACCTTCTTCTGGCACCAGGATCACATACTTGGAGTACACAAATTTTCTTAAATTTTAGCCAAGGTGAAAGCTGAGATTTCATAATCCCTAATCTTGTTGATTTTCGACATTTTTGTTCCCCGATTGAAGCGCGACTGAGGAAATAAAATCAAGCTTGTGGCCTAAGGATTTTTCTGGACGCTTGCAATATTCTCGCCAAACCGGATTAATCTGCGCAGCGCATGTCTGGGGATGAAACAAACATTGGCCTAGCATATTTCAGCTCTGTTTCTTCGACATTCAGCCTGAAAAACACTTCCAGGGCTACTACTTGTATAAATACATAGCCTCAAAGTGGAGTACTCAAGTTCCATGGAATTCGAAGGAAGCATGCACGAGGTTTTCATTCGTTTACCGAGGCAGAGATTGAGAGCTCTCCCAGCTTGGATACTGGTTGAATTTGCACATCGATGTTTTCTCAGGTAGGCCATGCTGTTTATATTTTATTTTCGATCGTTTTTGTCGTTATCGTTGGGTATTGCTTTCTGAATATCCTCCGGAAATATATTGTTTCGGCCATACATATTTCATACAGAGAAAAGACACGAAAATAGAACGCGCTAAGGAGATTTATTTTGATTTCATTCTTTTGCAGGAGGAAAAGATGGCGAACTTTCTTGCCAGATTTCGACGCACGACTTTGCCACCAAAAAAGAGCATCGAAAAGACTCCAGTTGAGTCGTCTATCCTCGAGAGTGGTTGCAAGAATGATACATTGTAACTGGCTTCCTTTCTCCTACGTTCAGTTAAAGATGAAAATAGCTGGTTTGGCAGGCTGATTATCCTGTGTGTTTCTGCACTCCCAAACAATTTCAACAGGAAGCTTGGGAATTTTAGACGATGTTCATTGGTGTAGAGAGGACTCAGCAGCCACAAGAACAGTGTTTACAGAATCTTCTACAAGTTAAATTTTGTTTTATCTCAGCAAGTTACAAATTTGTGCCAAATTATTTCATACAGAAAGAGACATTCTTTGAAGAAAAACATTTAGTTACTATAGACTTGAGGCAAAGGTTGTATTCAATATTTACAAAAAGCAGAAAAAAGGTTGTGCAAAGTTACACACAAGATACCTAATTTGAATGAGTTTGTTTTTTTGGCCAAAATTGCATCAGAATAAACAATTATATTTAGTATATTTGGCAGCAAATAAATATTTACAAAATCAACATTACATCAATGCTTGGCTGTGTAACATAAAGTTGATTTGCATGCTGATTGAATTGTTGTTTGATTGTGACATTAATTGAATTTAAAGAATACCTTTTGTTGAGAACCTTTAGACATTTCTGGGTGTTTTGTACTGATGTCTATTTGAAACGATGTGAATAAAAATGTCTCCAAGACATTAATTTCCATGCTGCATGCATTCCAACATATTGCAGTTTTCTTTGTTTCTCCAGAGCTTCACACTTTCATTGTACTTTCCTTTGAGGCTGTTAGCCAATTCATTTTTAATGAATCAAAGTGCACATGTGCAAAAATCTAGTTGCTTTCTGTGCCAGTTTCCAAAGTGGAAAAATTAACAAGATGGATTTCTATTCAATTTTTGATAGAAATGTGTGATATGGTTGTGCTTTAGAATACAGTACCGTTACTGCCCTTCGCACAGAGCAAACCCTTTTAATTTAAAAGTTATGATTTTCTATCATGCAAATTTTGTTGATTTAAGGCTATTTTCACAGTTCCATCAAACTTTTCCATGAAACATTGGTACTTCACGCTTTTGTCATATAAACTTTGTGAGAAAGAATTCTCTTACAACGAATGCTCCAAAGTGCTTGTACCATGGCAATATGGCAATACAAAATAGATTTACCAGAGAGGAAGAATTTTATTCCAGATCTTTAATGAAAACATAATTCCAATGAATAACCAAACTTGTATTCAAACTACAGCATGTCTAAGNGATGTTCATTGGTGTAGAGAGGACTCAGCAGCCACAAGAACAGTGTTTACAGAATCTTCTACAAGTTAAATTTTGTTTTATCTCAGCAAGTTACAAATTTGTGCCAAATTATTTCATACAGAAAGAGACATTCTTTGAAGAAAAACATTTAGTTACTATAGACTTGAGGCAAAGGTTATATTCAATATTTACAAAAAGCAGAAAAAAGGTTGTGCAAAGTTACACACAAGATACCTAATTTGAATGAGTTTGTTTTTTTGGCCAAAATTGCATCAGAATAAACAATTATATTTAGTATATTTGGCAGCAAATAAATATTTACAAAATCAACATTACATCAATGCTTGGCTGTGTAACATAAAGTTGATTTGCATGCTGATTGAATTGTTGTTTGATTGTGACATTAATTGAATGTAAATAATACCTTTTGTTGAGAACCTTTAGACATTTCTGGGTGTTTTGTACTGATGTCTATTTGAAACGATGTGAATAAAAATGTCTCCAAGACATTAATTTCCATGCTGCATGCATTCCAACATATTGCAGTTTTCTTTGTTTCTCCAGAGCTTCACACTTTCATTGTACTTTCCTTTGAGGCTGTTAGCCAATTCATTTTTAATGAATCAAAGTGCACATGTGCAAAAATCTAGTTGCTTTCTGTGACAGTTTCCAAAGTGGAAAAATTAACAAGATGGATTTCTATTCAATTTTTGATAGAAATGTGTGATATGGTTGTGCTTTAGAATACAGTACCGTTACTGCCCTTCGCACAGAGCAAGCCCTTTTAATTTAAAGGTTATGATTTTCTATCATGCAAATGTTGTTGATTTAAGGCTATTTTCACAGTTCCATCAAACTTTTCCATGAAACATTGGTACTTCACGCTTTTGTCATATAAACTTTGTGAGAAAGAATTCTCTTACAACGAATGCTCCAAAGTGCTTGTACCATGGCAATATGGCAATACAAAATAGATTTACCAGAGAGGAAGAATTTTATTCCAGATCTGTAATGAAAACATAATTCCAATGAATAACCAAACTTGTATTCAAACTACAGCATGTCTAAGGGTCATAGAACTATCCAAAGCTGAAGATTTATAGGAGATCGCAAGGATGGTTTTTGTGTTTTATTTTACAAAAAAATTTGAAAAGAATATTTACAGAATCAGTAAGCAATGAGTCATGTCATACCAAGTAGAAGCATTTATGGCTTCAACAAAGTTATCTATATTAGGAACTCATCACAACAAATACATGGCAGCATACTATTGAATGTTTTTCTTCAAAGAATGTCTCTTTCTGTATAATATTAATTTGGCACAAATTTGTAACTTGCTGAGATAAAACAAAATTTAATTTGTAGAAGATTCTGTAAACACTGTTCTTGTGGCTGCTGAGTCCTCTCTACAACAATGAAAATCGTCTAAACATCCCAAGCTTCCTGTTGGAATTGTTTTGGAGTGCAGCAACACACAGGATAATCAGCCTGCCAAACCACCTATTTTCATCTTTGACTGAATGCAGGGAAGGGAAGCCAGTTTCAATGTATCATTCTTGCAACCACTCTCGAGGATAGACGGCTCAACTGGAGTCTTTTCGGTGCTCTTTTTCGGTGGCAAAGTCGTGCGTCGAAATCTGGCAAGAAAGTTCGCCACCTTTTTCCCCTGCAAAGGAATGAAATCAAAATAAATCTCCAAGCGCGTTCTATTTTTGTTTCTTTTCTGTGTGANAGACGGCTCAACTGGAGTCTTTTCGGTGCTCTTTTTCGGTGGCAAAGTCGTGCGTCGAAATCTGGCAAGAAAGTTCGCCACCTTTTTCCCCTGCAAAGGAATGAAATCAAAATAAATCTCCAAGCGCGTTCTATTTTTGTTTCTTTTCTGTGTGAAAAAGTTATGGCGGAAAAAATTTATTTTCGGAGGATATTCAGAAAGCAATACCCAACGATAACGACAAAAAACGATTGAAAACAAAATATAAACAGCATGGCCTACCTGAGAAAACATGGATGTGCGGGAGAGCTCTCAATCTCTGCCTCGGTAAACGAATGAAATCCTCGTGCATGCTTCCTTCGAATTCCATGGAACTTGAGCACTCCACTTTGAGGCAATGTATTTATACAAGCAGCATCCCTGGAAGTGTTTTTCAGGCTGGATGTCGAAGAAACAGAGCTGAAATATGCTAGGCCAATGTTTGTTTCATCCCCAGCCCTGCGCGCGCCTCGCAGATTAATCCGGTTTGGCGGGAATTTCCAAGGGTTCGGAAAAGTCCTTAGGCCACAAGCTTGATTTTATTTCCTCAGTCGCGCTTCAATCAGGGGAACAAAAATTTCAAAACTCAATAAGATAAGGCACTATGAAATCTCAGCTTTCACCTAGGCTAATTTTTAAGAAAATTTGTGTATTCCAATTATGTGATCCTGGTGCCAGAAGAATGCACGCCCGAGGATTCGCAGCTCTCGGCCGCCATTATGGACTCAATTTGCCACCCACTCGGGATCCGTGACGTCAATATGCGTATTATGTATATCTGTTTATATGAAGTTGAACCTGGGCTATATTGATTACACCTTTCGTTTTAGAGCATTCGAAGATCGTTCTTTGTCTTATTTCACCATGGTATTTGGCTTCAAAAGTCTGTCAAGAAGAGTACAATTTAGCACTAGCATTGCACTGTGACCCTTCATACGCGACGGTGCTTTTCCCCATTCTGGTAGAGTATGTCAAAGAACTGACAACATGGTGTCATGACTATGAACCTTTAGATCTATGCAAGGAAAATATAACTGAGTTCCTGGGGAGAATCAAGCTGTTAAAAGGTAAGTTTGAATTCGGTAGGTCGTATTTTTGTAGTAATTCTTATGCCTAGCGCACACTAGTGAGTTATGTCACCAGTGACTACGATTTTGGTCGCTGGGGACTGAACTTTCTTGCCCGCAAACTTGCGATTTTCCTTTACTGGCCAATCTCTTTCGTCACAAATCTCTCTTTCATCACATAAATTGAAATATGATGGGAAATTCAGCACGTTTTCGCATGTTTTCCAGTTTTTTCACTAAATTAATGGACAGTGCTCAGTTCACCGTCTGATTAACCCTCAATTAGCGTGCAAAAAAGGTGCTATTGTATGCCTCTTTTCATTCAAACTTAGATAAAAGAACTTTTTGCAAAGTTCTGTAATAGCGCAATGCTCTTTTGTGAGCTTCTTTCCCTGCTCCACGAAAGCCTGCTCTTAAGTGGAATCTCCATCTTGCCTACTTACCAAAAGTTGCCATTTGACTTGGAAACAGTCTGTGATTGGTGAATCAATCCTGCAGACGTTTTCGAACTCCGCACACCTGCGATTTTTTAGTTTTGTCGCTAGCGACAAAAGCAAATATCTAGCATGCTGGATATTTGTTTTCGTCGCTGATGACAAAAATCTCCTGTTCTTTCTCCCTAGCTAGCGATTTTCGCCGCTGGAGACAAATGTCACAGGTGTGCGCTAGACTTGAAGGTAAATTGACACTTGTGACAATTTTTTGTGCAATGCGGTGCCGCGTGATAAAGTTCAATTAATCCAACTTTGTCGCGTTGGCAATTGGCAAATACGGAATGCGTCAAAAACGACGCTTCAAATATGAATTCAGCTTTATCATATAAGATAACACACAAAAATGCTAACTACGTCATAGATGTTTGTTTTACATTAGCATGCCGTCTGAAATGATTCTAAAGCCTGGTTCACATTTGGTCGTTGCAGCCCAAAAACACTTCAGATAGAGTAGTGGCATAATTGAATAGTCATTGTCTTAGGCTGCATCTGAAATTTTGCTTGTTTATTTTGCTTGTTTAAATATTACTCGGCTAATACACAGCCGATTTGGACATGCGAGGTCGCAAATTGCAAGTTAAGATCTCTTCTATATAATGAAGGTCAAATAACAAGTTTTGAAAATGAGTCTCCTCCGCAGGAACTGTCGAAACACTTCTACTTTTTTTTGGGCCACCCGTTATATTTCAGAAGCTATACTCCTTGGTATGGACATTTTCATTCCACCCTCTATTAAACAAGGTTGCAAATCATCCCTAAAGTGGTTTACATCTGAGTGCTCTAAAGCAGTTAAACGTAAAAACCGTTGCTTCAAGGCCTGGTAGCATGCACAATCTGCAGCCTCACTGGCGCATATGTGCATGCAATGAACCTTCGTAAAAAAATATATATATATAATTGCAAACGATCTTTTATTCAACGAAAGCTCACTAACTCCTCAAATCCAAGTACTTTCCGGTCCATTTTCAAGGCAGTATCTAAAAACTTTTGTCACTCAATTTCCCCCCCCCCCCTTTGAAAAATCCTGATGGCACAATTTCTGCCGATCCTGCCTCTAAAGCAAATTTATTTGCCACTATCTTCTTTTCCAAGTCCACTCTTGATGACCATGGTAAGCAGCCTGATACATTTCCACCATTTCCTGTTGTCATGTCCAAAATTACATTTTCTGCCCGTAAAGTCAGAAAGTATCTTCAAAAGCTCGATCTTTCTAAATCTAAAGATCCCGATAGTGCACCCGAACTTGCTCCCGCTCTCAATCGCTTATTCTCTCTTTCCTATTCCAAAGGTGTCTTCCCTTCTTCTTGGAAATTTGCTCATGTGTTCCCTATTCCAAGACAAGACAATGCCCACCAACTATCGCCCAATTGCACTATCCTCTCTCATTTGCAAATTCATGGAGTCCATCATCACACAACATCTTCTAACTTTCCTAGAATCACACAACCTCCTGTCCAACCTCCAGTTTGGCTTTCGAAAAGCACGGTCAACTGGTGACCTCCTAGCTTATGTTACACATTTGTGGTCCTCTCCTCTCGAGTCGTATGGCGAGAGCAGAGTGATCTCACTTGACATCTCAAATGTCTTTTACCGTGTATGGCACAAAGGTCTCCTAGCTCCAATGGGATCGCCACTCCAATGGGATCGCCATATTGAACAAGTTAAGACTAAGGCACTACGAGCTCTCGGCCTTATTAAGCATGCCAAGAAATTTCTTCCATCAGGCGATCTGCAGAAAATGTATAGAGGAATTGTTGAGCCACATTTCAGTTATTGCTGCTCTGTTTGGGGTTGTTGTAGTGAAACTAAACTTAATTCTCTCCAAAGAATCCAGAATAGAGCTGCAAGAATAACTACAAATAGTCCTTACGATGCTTCTGCTGTCCCTTTGCTCAAAAATCTTGGCTGGCCATCAATTAGAGATCTTATCAGAAAAGNAGGGAGTAGCTGGGGGGAATTATAGAAACTCTAAATGAGTCTGTGCGTTAATACACATTTACGGGGCGTAAATGTTGCTCTTTATTACTGAAATCTGTAACCTGTATAAATATTTAAAAATGAAATGAAAAATGAAAACTCCCAAGGTATGGACTCCGCCCTTCACTAATAACTTGGATTGGTAGCTATAATTAATGATAATGATAATGATAATGATAATGATAATATTAATAATAATAATAATAATAATAATGTTTAATAATAATAATTATAATTATAATTTGAAGTACTCTAACCAAATTTCTGTCAATATAATAATAATAATAATAATAATAATAATAATAATAATAATAATAATAATAATAATAATAATAATAATAATAATAATAATAATAATAATAATAATAATAATAATAATAATAATGTTTAATAATGTTTAATAATGTTTAATAATGTTTAATAATGTTTAATAATGTTTAACAATGTTTAATTATGTTTGATAATGTTTAATAATGTTTAATAATGTTTAATAATGTAAAATAATGTTTAATAATGTTTAATAATAATTATTATTATTATAATCTGAAGTATTCTAACCAAATTTCTGTCAATAATAATAGTAATAATACTGTCCTGTTTGCCCAAGCGCCCGAGCTAACAGCTCAGTTAACATATAAATATGCCATACTAGGTTTATGTTAGCTACTACCATAGTATCAAACTACACGATGAACAAATACATCAGCAAAGGATGGGGAGGTTATTCGCGCATAGACAGACACTTAGCTGATTTAGAGAGAGAAAGAGAGCGAAGCCCTCGAAATTGAAAAGTGCTAAATTTAGGCCTAGATTACGGGAACAACCTCCGCACCCTGTGCCTCCAAATATAATTTGCCATGATAACATTCGATATTGAACACCACTGTAGCATCTGTTTTGCAACTAATTTATCAACTGACAAGATCTCAGTTCTCTCCAAACATCCTTCTTTATGCAACCAAGCGAGCCAAAACACATAATCTTCAATTCAACGTTCCATCGATGCCCACGTAATAGACAGCAAACGCTTTCGTAGCGGTCCAGCTTTTCCCGACACGCATAATCAAAATACAAATCGTAACACACAGTTACTTCGACAATAGTGCACTTCCGCGATACATGATCAATTACAA
Source organism: Aurelia aurita (assembly GCA_004194415.1). NCBI lineage: Eukaryota > Metazoa > Cnidaria > Scyphozoa > Semaeostomeae > Ulmaridae > Aurelia > Aurelia aurita. Next base: position 38,416 of record REGM01000250.1, on the reverse strand, counting down.
GAATGTTGGGTTTGCGGTGTTCAATCAACATTAGTTCCGCGCGATATTCGGTGAATACTGTTTCCATTAGCTTGTTTGAGTTGACTCGTAGACGACGGTTACTCTGTGAAATAATATCTTCTATTTTGTCAGCGATGCGATTGTGGCGACGACTATAAAAGTTTCCAAATTCACGGCAGCCATTCATTAAATGCGCCATACTCTCAGTATGACTTCGGCAAAAAGGGCATAAAGGATCGTATTCACGGTTCCACATGTGTAACGTAAAGTTAGTCGGAAGGAGACTAAGTCGTGCTTTTATGCTGAATTTCACCAACAAATCCTCAATTTTCCAATTGTAAAAAATGGAATGTGGTGACTTTAAATGGATGTCATACATACCGAAATAACACCCCTGAATGGATAATTCTTTTGCACTAATCAAGTCACGNCGCGCATAGACAGACACTTAGCTGATTTAGAGAGAGAAAGAGAGCGAAGCCCTTGAAATTGAAAAGTGCTAAATTTAGGCCTAGATTACGGGAACAACCTCCGCACCCTGTGCCTCCAAATATAATTTGCCATGATAACATTCGATATTGAACACCACTGTAGCATCTGTTTTGCAACTAATTTATCAACTGACAAGATCTCAGTTCTCTCCAAACATCCTTCTTTATGCAACCAAGCGAGCCAAAACACATAATCTTCAATTCAACGTTCCATCGATGCCCACGTAATAGACAGCAAACGCTTTCGTAACGGTCCAGCTTTTCCCGAAACGCATAATCAAAATACAAATCGTAACACACAGTTACTTCGACAATAGTGCACTTCCGCGATACATGATCAATTACAAGAATGTTGGGTTTGCTGTGTTCAATCAACATTAGTTCCGCGCGATATTCGGTGAATACTGTTTCCATTAGCTTGTTTGAGTTGACTCGTAGACGACGGTTACTCTGTGAAATAATATCTTCTATTTTGTCAGCGATGCGATTGTGGCGACGACTATAAAAGTTTCCAAATTCACGGCAGCCATTCATTAAATGCGCCATACTCTCAGTATGACTTCGGCAAAAAGGGCATAAAGGATCGTATTCACGGTTCCACATGTGTAACGTAACGTTAGTCGGAAGGAGACTAAGTCGTGCTTTTATGCTGAATTTCACCAACAAATCCTCAATTTTCCAATTGTAAAAAATGGAATGTGGTGACTTTAAATGGATGTCTTACATACCGAAATAACACCCCTGAATGGATAATTCTTTTGCACTAATCAAGTCACGTTTAACTGTGTGATTGAACAGAATCTTTTTTAGTGATGAAATGTCGTCGTAAAACTTTCCATCAAGGATTACACCTGCTTTCTCATCTCTGAAAACGATGGAGATATCTAGTTTTCTTGCATAGCGAAGCAAATCCGGCCAGTCAGATTGACAACCAAAGCTCGTGTTATTATTCAAATATCCATTAATTGTAGTCTCGTAGCCAAGAAAGTTACTTTCATGGCCCGATTCTGCTACTCCCCTCTTTATCATGTCAAGACTTAAAGACTGACGCGCAATGTTTCTAAATTGATGTTCCCCATGATTTAACATTTTTACAAGGAACGCAATTCTTGCCGTCCAGTATACAGCAGATACGCGTTTAGTTCCTATTCCTCCGTGCCCACGTGGTAGGTAAATAATGAGCTGCGTAGTTGAATTGTATAAGTCGTACAGATTTCGAACTATTTTTGTTACAGCCTTATCCAATGCATCAAGCTGTTCCTCTGTGAACCTTGTATTGTTGAAATGATGCAATATTTTAGCAAGAGCCATGTTATTGAAAGCACTTGCCTTCAGTGATATTGGTAACTTACATTTTGAGATCTTGTCCAGTAACTCTCTATAATTTTCTAATATCTGATCGACTTGCTTCGGATCCTCCAGTTAACGATATAGACTTCCCCAAATATTTATATGGCGTATTGTCACCACAAATAGCTAATAATAATAATTATTATTATTATTATAATTTGAAGTACTCTAACCATAATAATAATAATAATAATAATAATAATAAAAATAATATTCAGCCAAATGCAGAATGTGCGATGAAAGAGACGAGACTATAGCACACATTGTACCTGAATGCTCACAGTTAGCTCAAAATGAGTACAAGAAGTGCAGCCATAATCCATTGGAGCTATTGCAAGAAATTCGGTTTTGCATGCACGGAGAAAAGCTATGAGCATTTTGTGGAAAAAAGTATGAAAGTCCTTGATAATGATGAAGTTATATTGTTATGGGACTTTTCCATACAAACTAAAAGGAGAATAGAGCATAACAAGCCAGATATTGTGGTCCTAGATAAGGACCAAGAAGTGTGCCTCGTAATTGATGTTGCATGCCCGTTTGACACCAGGATCAAGAAAAAAGAGCAAGAAAAGATAGATTACTACACTGACTTGGAATATGAAATTTTGAAATGTTGGAACAAAGAATTTGACAAAGTCATGTTTCTACCAATCATCATAGGGGCTTTGGGAACTGTGACAAAGAATTTGAGAAAAAACCATGGCAAGCTAGAGCTGCACCTGGGGGTAGATGCACTGCAGAAAACATGTCTTCTTGGGACAGCACGAATTATCAGGAAAGTTCTTGATGCAAAGTAAATAACAAAGGTGAACAGTACAGAAGGACAGTACTAAGAAGAGAGACAGAAAAGCTTCCCATCCTAGACTACGGGTAGTGGTTCGATGGGAAACATGAATTAGACAATTGGCCGGTTTTTTAAATCAATACCGTGTAAAAGCAACATGATAATGATAATAATAATAATAATAATAATAAAGGTCCTCCAACAAGACCAGTGTGTGGGGCAGTCGTCGCAAGCAACTATCGAATATCGTACTTTCTATCTATGCTGATAAGGCCACTGATTAGAGAATCCCCAGATGTTTGTGACAGCACAGAAGACCTATTGAGCAGAGTAAAGGAATGTAATGAAAAGTCAGATTTAGAGCAGAGTATCCTAGGAAGTATGGATGTCGAAGCACTGTATCCATCAATCGACATTGACTTTGCTGTTGAGAAGTGCCAAGGAATGATAGCCGAAAGCGATCTAGAATTTAGATATGTAAATGTGGAGGAGCTGAGCCTTTTTCTTGTGTTAACAACAACAGCAGAAGAGCTACAAGAACACAACCTACAGCAATATTGCCCCACGAGATCAAACAAGGGAAGAGCACCAACACTCACATCCTCAGGAACATGCAAGAGTAAAAGTAAACGTTGGTCGGGATGGACAGTCGGCAAGGAGAAACCAAGTAGTGAAGCTGACGTAAGACGAATGATAGCATTTGCAATTGGAAGGAGCCTAAAAGTAACACTAGAGAACCATGTCTTCCGCTTTAACAGCAAGTGTTACAAACAAATGAAAGGAGGAGCAATAGGTATAGGAATAGCTGGAGACGTCGCAAATCTGTTTATGGTATGGTGGGACAAGCAAATTAAAATGAAGTTGGATAGAGATGGAATAAGCGTTCAAATGTATTCACGCTATGTTGATGACATTAATATTGTATGCAAAATGACATCACCAGAACCAGGAAGGAAAGAATCTGACGAAGCAATAATGAAACAGATTCAAAAAACTGCCAACAGCATCCACAAAAGCATAAAAGTCACCATAGACTATCCATCAAATCACGACAATGGAAGAATGCCTGTGTTAGACCTGGAACAATGGATAGGCCAAGTAAGAGTAAACAACATAACTCGAAATCAAATCCTTCATTCACATTACATGAAGAAAATTGCTAGTAGAAGTTTGATCAATAAAAATTCTGCAATTTCTCAAGATGCCAAGATTAACATCCTAGTTGCAGACCTGGTTAGGATAATGAGGAACGTGTCACAGCAGTGCGAAAATAAGGAAAGGACGAAACATGTGCAGCACTTTGTCAACCGGATGCAGTTTTCTGGCTATACCCAAGAAGATCGAATCAAAGTATACAGAAAGGCAAAGAGGAAGTTTGATAAGATCGTAGAACGTGATATAACAGGAGAATGTCCAATGTATCGAGGAAAGTTTTGGGACCGTGAAAGAAGAGAAATGGAAAAAATGGAGAAAAGGAACAAGTGGTACGAAAGAGGAGGATACGAGACGGTAATGTTCGTGGATGCTACACCAAATGGAGAGCTAGCAGCAGAATGCAAGAAAGCACTTAAAGATTCCGAACTGGGAATACGCGTCGTTGAAAGATCGGGAAAATCGATAAGAAAAGTTCTCAGCAAGTCGGATCCATTTCAGGAGACTTCTTGTGGCAGAGAGAACTGTAAAGTTTGCGAGATAAACCCAAAAATAAACTGCAGAGCAAGAGACGTTGTTTATAGAGTTACGTGTAACGGTTGTGTGGGAAGAGATAGTAGAGACGGAACCTATATAGGAGAAACAGCACGGAGCATTGGAGAAAGAGCAAGCGAACACTTTTCAAAATACGAAAACAAAGATAAGAACTCGGTGTTCCACAAACACATGGTAGAGAGACATGATGCGGTTCCGCAAAGACTAGCTTTGGACTTACTGGCCAAATGCCCAGGTGATGCGATGCTCAGGCAAGTCACCGAAGCAGTCTTCATAAATGAATTAAATCCAACGTTGAATACAAAAGAAGAATGGGGAAATTCGAATAAGTTAAGAGAACGCAGAACCGGATTCGAGCCAATTAATTTATCGAACTTGAGATCGAAGAACTGTCAAAGAACGCAACATTCGGGAGATTCAAGCATTCTCACTGAAGAGGCAGCCGGAGGGCTGCGAAAATTTTGAGATAAAAACAACAAAAACAAAAAATGTGTAAGTGTGTTTAAAATAATGGTGTATAACAAGAAGGTATGAAATTACCAAAGTATA
>REGM01000250.1:21749-33126 GCA_004194415.1 Aurelia aurita | reverse complement strand
TTTTTCAAGGTGGCTCATAAATATATTAGCAAGGGACGGTCCCAGAGGGGACCCCATTGCTACACCATCAATTTGATCAAAAAGTTGCCCATTAAAAACAAAATGATTTTCTTTTACAGCAAAGCCCAACAATTTGCGAAACTGCGTGCGGTCCAACGAGCAATCCCTGTATTGTAATTTATCATTTTCATCAAATATCAAGTCGGTACATAAATCTATAGTTTCATCTAATGGGATGTTCGTAAATAAACTAGAGACATCAAAACTGGCCATAACCAATTCCTCATCCGTACTAAATGCGGTAATTTCAGACACAAACGAAAAGGAATCCTTAACAACATATTCATTAATCGTGTAAGGCTGTAAAATGGGAACAAAAAATTTTGCAAGCTTATAGTTGTAAGTCCCTATAGCGGACAATATAGGCCTTGCTGGACAGTTAGTCTTGTGAACTTTGGGTAGCCCATAGAGAACCCCTGGGGTACTACCAGAAGGAAAAAGTTCCTTATAAATTTCTTCAGGAATAGAATTTTGCTTTAATAATTTGTCCCTAAGAAACCGAATTAGTTTGTTTTCACGTTTTAGGCAAAGATCTAGCATTTCACTGTCGAGTTTCTTAAATTTAGAGGCATCTGAGAGGAGGGATTCAACCTTATTAATATAATCAACAATTAAGAAGTGAATTAAGAAGTGAATTGACGAATAGGGAAGAACAAGAAGAGAAATTAATAGCAACGTCGGACGAAGATGACACAGAAGATGGTGAAAGTCTGTCAAATGATAGTGAGAGTGATGCGACTGAGCTCACGAACAACGAAGAGGACATGCCATTTAATGAGGAGTCAAAAACATTGGAGACAAACCACACTGCTGATCGTATGGACGAGATTGAGAGAACATTGGAAAGAATTGAAGTAAGGTTAAACGAGAAGGATAATGAGCAGGATAGCGAAAGAAGAAATATCGATAGGTTAAGGGTGTCAGACGAACAGTATGTTCAGTTGATGATCAAGACAGAAAGGTTAGAGACAGAAAATAAAACATTAAAAGACGACAATTACGGATTGAGAACAAAAAATTTAGATTTACAGAAAATGCTTGAAAACCCTGGATACAAACCTTCTACCGAAACTTCTTCGCAAGTTTCCATGATGGAGCCCCAACAACAGGTACCCCAGGGTCAAAACTCTTGGGGGATTCCCAGGGAACAACAACGTTTTACTACACATAATCCAAAAAAAAAGATATTCAGCCAGGCATGAGAAACGATGCTGAAAATTCAAATGTTAAAGAAAATCAGAAAAAGAGAAACCAACCTTGGGGAGTCCCAACGGAGATATATTATAGTCAGCAGGGCATCTGGCAATTGAGTAATGATGCTGAAATTTCAAGTGTTAAAGAAAGCACCATTTATGAAAAATTTCTTCAAATTCAGATCTTCGCACTATTCCTCCAGAAATCCTTATGACTTACAGCATATAAGACCAAATCAAGTAACTTTCGGTTCCAACAGTCCTGAGTCCGTTGGACCTCAAATATTGAATGGTTTACCAAACAAAATGAAATTCGCAGAAAACTTGAAAAACTTCAAACTTATGATAAAGCAATGGAATGGCCCAGAATGCAAATGTGGTGCCTGCAATAGTTTTACTTTTATTGAACAGTAGATTTTTAGTTTAGTTTCATTCGATTTAGATTAGTTAACTTTGTATATATTGTATATATTGTTTAGCNTTGATAAATCTGGTAGAAGACTGGAGGGCAAAACTTGACAAAGATTTCATGGTAGGAGCTATCTTCATGGATCTCTCAAAGGCTTTTGACTGCATTCCACGTGATCTAATTATTGCAAAATTACATGCATACGGTTTTGATGAAAATGCGTTAGTTCTTATCTATTCATATTTAAAACGTAGAAAACAGTGTGTCCGGATAAACAACTCAAATAGTTCCTTTAAAAATGTTGTATCAGGAGTTCCACAGGGTTCTGTACTTGGTCCGATTTTATTTAATTTCTTTATAAATGACCTCTCTCTCTTTATAAAGCAGGCAACCCTTTACAATTATGCTGATGATAGTACACTTTCGTATTTTTCCAAAACTATGCCCGAGCTCGTCAGGGTTTTGGAGAATGAAACCAATGTCGCTTTAACTTGGTTAGAACGAAACGAAATGATCGCAAACCCTGAGAAATGTCATGCTTTGTTGGTCAGAAAAGATCGGGAAAATACTAGTGGAGAAAATATAAGCTTTCAAGGTCATGCCATCAAATCAGAAGAAACTGTAAAACTTTTGGGCGTAACTCTGGATAACAAATTGAATTTTGATACACACATATCAAACCTTTGTAAAAAAGCTGCGACACAACTACACGTTCTGAAAAGATTAAGATCATTTATTGGATTTGAGCAGAAAAAAGTACTAGTACAGAGCTTTGTTTACTCTAATTTCAATTATTGCCCGTTAGTTTGGTATTTTTCTTCTATGAAGTCGCTTTAGAAAATTGAAAAGTTACAAGAGCGTGCACTAAGATTTCTTTATAATGATCATAAGAGCTCGTAGAATGACTTACTCTTAAAATCAGAAAGATGTACTATTTAAGTCTCGTGTCAAAGAACACTTTGCATTGAAATTTACAAAACGATGAATAATCTAAATCCACCATTTATGAAAAATTTCTTCAAATTCAGATCTTCGCACTATTCCTCCAGAAATCCTTATGACTTACAGCATATAAGACCAAATCAAGTAACTTTCGGTTCCAACAGTCTTGAGTCCGTTGAACCTCAAATATTGAATGGTTTACCAAACTAAATGAAATCCGCAGAAAACTTGAAAAACTTCAAACTTATGATAAAGCAATGGAATGGCCCAGAATGCAAATGTTGTGCCTGCAATAGTTTTACTTTTATTGAACAGTAGATTTTTAGTTTAATTTCATTCGATTTAGATTAGTTAACTTTGTATATATTGTATATATTGTTTAGCTATGTAAATATCGAATTAAAATAAATGAACAACAACAAAGGGAGTTTCAATTTTTGGCATATTTCCGAAGGGAGCTTTGAGCACTTTTCCCTTTGGAATGGTACGTTGACAGGACTCACATGACTTGCAGTATCTCTCTACATCTGCTGTTGTAGGGAACACTTTTTGATACGGAACACTTTTTGTTGCTCTGTCCTTCTTTTGATGTTCAACGACGAGATCTTCTCGCTGGAGTTGTCGAATTACTACGACCTTTTGGATATACCAATCTTCCAAACAACGTTTTAATGCAGATTTTATTGTATGGTGACAAAGAACTTCACAATCAAGTTAATGGAAATATACTACTGTTAACTCTACGGTTCATCCATAAAACTGGTCGGTTTGATTAGGAAATGTTAAACTCCGTTATAAGCCACACAACCACCATGTCCCCTTTTAGTTAATATTCCTTTTGTGAATACTGTAATTCCCGTCGTGTAGTTTAAAGTCTGCCTCAAATTAGATGTCACATGAGATCTNTGTATTTTAAAGTCTGCCTCAAATTAGTTGTCACATGAGATCTGTGATAATTAAATAAACCATGCGAACACTTAAATTGTCCCTTTCACGGAAATTTTCACGTGACCTAATTTGAGCCAGACGTTGGTAGTTTTTTTTGTTTTTTTTGTTTTTTTTTTTTGTTTTTTCTTCTGTTTGTTTTTCTTTTTTCACCTCTATGTAATGGTCGCGGGGTAGACACAGTCTATTGCTCCCCGGGGTATCGTTCTAGTAGTATCATATAGTATTTTGTAAGTAATGTAGTTAGTAATATGTATTGTAAATTTTGAATTGATTATATATAAAAAAAAAAATTAAATAAAATCTGCTGTTATTCCTAGCCAGTTAAAATGTGCTCTAATCTTATCAAGTTTTTTCTTGTAGCCCAAGTGGCCTCCCATTATGGAGTCATCTGCAATTTGCATAATGGGTTCTCTATGTTTAGTTGGCACTACCACATAACTGTCTTCATCTTGCCCCTGCTTGTTAGTCTTATATAATACCCCATCTTTCACAAGATATCCATCATCTTTCATTTCATTCCCCTTTTCCGCTTTTTCAAACAACTTTTTAAGAGTGCCATCTTCTCTCTGGTATTTTCTAAATTGCTCTGGTGACACATCTTTTACCTTTATTTCAGGTGTTGTCAAAGGATTCTCCTTTCTCTGGTGTTCTGCTACTACCTGAGCCCTTTTCTGAACTGCGCCCACTTCATCTCTTCGATCAGAACTTTGAAATTCTTTGCCATCTGAATCCAATCTATCTTCATGATTCTCCATTGAAGTGTTTTTGTTGTCATTACCTTGTCTCTCTTTATCTATCTGAGGCTTTTTCCCCATAGTCTCTTCTTTGCTGCTTCCTATAACATCAGGCCCTCTTACACTTGGAATATTTACAATTATAAGGTCATAGAATGGCTTCTGCGTGCACATTGCCTTGACCTTTCCAGTAAAAAATGGTGTTTGTATTTAAACTTCTGCTTCGTCAACCCTCCTACCTGTTCCATCAATCAAGACACACAACTGATGTAACCCAGTGAGTTGTTCATCTCTCAGCAACGAACGCCTTATTACTATACCACTGTAATCAGTATCTCTCAAAACTGACACAGACTGTCCATTAACCTTCCCTTTTATGACTGTCATCTTTCCTTTCAGAACTAGGTTCTCTTGCTCTACTTCTCCAGAACCCTGACATGCTGCACTCACCACTGGAATCTTTTCTCCTCCAGCTAGTTCTATCTGTTTGGCATTGCTTTCTTTAATCAATTTCACCATAAAAGCACTTGCTTCCTGACCTTGGAGAATATTAGAGTCTAGTTGGCTTTCTGTTTGTTGCAATGCCTGAGCTTTATGGACCCTACTGTTAGATCCTCTTGACCAACAATCTTTTGCTTTGTGGTTACTTTTTTCACAAAGAAAACATTTCGATGTGCTTCGATTTTTGATCTCTTCTACTCCCATATTTGTCTTCACTTGGCTTGTTGTTGGTTTGCTGTTTATTTTCTACAACAGGTCTTAAACTCTTACTGCTATCAACTCGTTTTCTTCCACCATGGGCTTCTAGGTACCTATCACTGAGACGGGCCAGTTCTTGTGCTGTTTCGCAAGAGTGTTCTTTTGCAAAAACTTCTAACTCCTTGGAACTAGTGTTCAAAAGCTGTTCCATTAGTAGTAAATCACAAACCTCTTCGAAAGTGTTCTCTATCTTTGCTAAATTGATCAATCTTTTCAAGTAATTCTCAATTCTTGCTAGTAGTTTCACCTTCCTTTGGTTTCACCTTCTTTTGGTTTGGTCTGAGTTTCTTTCTGAAGCCATCTTTTGTAAGTCGGAAACATTGCAGTAATGCTTATTTTGATTTATCATAGTTCAAAGAATCCTCTGGAGAAAGTCTAGAATATACTTCCAGTGCTTCCCCTGTCAAGCATAAACTTAAGTTTATGGCATAATCACTATCTGGCCAAGTTTGCGCCCTTGCAAATCTCTCAAAACGTAGGAGATATGCATCCAAATCTTCCCCAGCACTAAATGCAGGCACCCTTTGAGATGGAACTGTCATTTTTAGAGCCCCTATATACTCTGATTTTTCAAAATTAGGCTTATTACCCTCTATCTATTTTAATTGCAGCTTCATCTCCATCATGGTCTTTTCATGTTCAAACTCTCTTGCCCTAAGCTCAAACTCTTGTTGCTTTATTGATCTATGTCGTTCGTTTTCTCTTTCTCGTTCTGCCCTTGCTTCTTCCTTTCTCCTTGCAGCTCTCTCATTAGCGCGATCTTCTCTAGCTATTTTCTGCTGTTCCTTGACAAACTCTGCTAAGTCCTTTCCAGAAAGACCCATTGTTCCCCCTAACTTCACCAAAAGAGCCATGTCCATGTCTCCAGTCTACTGCTATACTACTCTCAAGACAATGAACCTCCAAGTCTCAACATTAATCCACATCCATCAAACAAACCATGCTCACTTGCACTACTTAGGTTATAAATATCTATCTGCTTGAAGATAGTGTGATTATGTAGTTATTGACTTAAAAAGAATTATATTTTGGTAATTTCCTGGTAAAAGGAAAAAATTATTTGCGAACTGAATTAAGTTTGATCGAATGGGCTAGGTAGGCCCACCCTATAGCAAATAAATTTTCCCTCGCAGTTTCCCTTGATTTTCCCGGCCGAGCCCCCGAATGTCACAAATGGTGGTTTATTTGCCCTACCATTATGTGATTCCGTGTTCTTTCTTTTATGATTTTAATGCCCGTTAGTTGCACAAACCACCCATAAAATATGCAGCAATAACTTGTATCTACCGCAGGGTAGAATGATAATGAAAATAGCAATCACAACACAACGAAAATCAAGGGTTCTAACGGTCCTAGCACAACCAATTCTTCTGTAAAAACAGCCGGTAACTTTCATACGATCTGTTCTCTGTCTCTTCCAACTCCTAACCGGTTTCTGCGGTCTCAACATATGAATTTCTCTTCTTCAGCCGTCTTCGCTTCACTTCGCTCTTCTCACCTCGTGTCTGTCTTTTTTTCAAACTTCACACCTTCTCCCCTCTTGTCCTTCCCATGATCCTACATTGCTAGTGTTCTATTTCTCCATGGCTAAGATCCCGTATGTGGTTCTCCTTCTACAAGTCATCTTGGTTGGGGAGGGGGGTAAGGTTTCTTATTTCAACTATAAGATGTGTGACAAGTATAATCTTCTATTTTATCATCTATCATACCATCCCCAGATTATTCCTTCAAGAAGTTTTAGGAAGTTCTTAAGAAATCTTGTTCAATATGTTCTGCAGTTTTTCAGAGCTCTCAAAATTTCTTTCCTCCATTTGGATTATTCTTAACGAATCCTTGAGAACTCTGTGATGTTTAATGAGCAAAACGCCTGTACTGTAATTCCCTTAGACAGCCATAGCCGTATGAATGCAGGTAATTAGTAGATTTTACCCTCTTTTCTTAACAGAACTGGACCAAATGAAGAAACCGAAGGCGACACTAACATCACAAACATCACAAACGATGATGGAAGAATGGCGTACGCTTTGCATGAATGGTAAGTTTCATTTTTACCCACAACCGACCCATGAAGTTTTGGAAAAATTCCGTCTCTCAGCCAAAGACTCTTCACGCCAGTCGGGAAAGCCGAGTCACGTAGTAATTTGCCACCATTATGATGATAAAGCAGCGGTAGATTTCTTTGGTAAAAGGGTTAGATCATATCTCGCTAACCCTGTTATTTCAAGACCAGAGGAAACTGAGAAGGGAAAAGCAATGATTGACGAGGCAAATCTGATTGTTTTGTTCTTATCACCTGCATTTTTGAAGAGCCAAAAACTCATTGAAGAAGCTAATGTTGCATTGTGTAGGCAACGGTTTTCCGACAAACTCGTGTTGCTGCCCGTGATATTAGAAAAGCTTCCGAATGACCATGCTTACTTTAAATTACTGTTATGCCTGTTTGCGGCAACTGACGAAATGTGGAAAAAGAAGAAACTTTCACTCCGAAATCGCCTTACGTGGATGTGTAAGCTGGATTCATCAAGAGCTGTTTTTCTTGACGAAGTAGCATCTTTTGCGAGTTTGATAGCCTCAAAGCCGAATCTTTTCAAAGGATCTTTTAAAACACTGGTAAGCATACAGGAAATATCAAGGTCAATAGTGGAAATGAGGGAAATGGAAAAACCCGCACAAGAATGCAATCCTATGTTGTTTCAAGAATATCAGATTCCAGAAACTTGAAGACATTCTACAGTGGAAGCGGAGAATGGAGAGAAAAGCGAAGAGAGTCCTCCTGTTGATAGATCAATTCCTATTATATCACATCAATCAAAGGATATTGCTGAAACAGTTAATCTTCCAGAAGTAGAAACGCTGATGACAGAAGTTCCAAGGATGGCAGAGGCTAACAGAAAGGAGGTGAGAACTGAAGACCCGAAGATCGTAGAGCTAAAGACAGATGATCTGCGGGTCGAAGAGCCGACAATAGATGCGTCAAAGACGGCAGAGGCAAAGATAAAATGGCCAAATCCTGAAGAGGCCAAGATCGTAGAACCGAAAGTAATAGAGCCGAAGACCGTGGACCATACAAGCGAAGATTTTGAAGCACTACATAATTGATCCTACGAATGAAGAGCCGATTACAGTAGATCTGAAAAGGCAGAAGAGGTGAAGTTGGAGGAGCTGAAGATTGAAGAGCCGAATACTGAAGAGCTGAAGACTGAAGAACCGAAAACAGACAGCCTGAGCATAGAAGAGTCAAATGCGCAAGAGTCAAAGTCAGGAGAACCGAGGATAGAAGAATAAATAAAGAAGAGACAATGATTTGAACTAGAAGAGCCGAAGTTAGGGTAGCTGGACATGGTATATAGAGATCAATCTGTGTTACTCGTAGCTAACACAGATTGCATTATAATAGTGAAGACATAAAATAGATTACTTTAAATTTATCTTAATTCCGCTTGAAACTTAATTGATAGGAATACGAAAATCTTTAGGTCGCCTTCCTATTGACTACATTTTATTTTATAGTGCAGCTAATATGCTATATGAACCTTATACCATTCTCAAGAACGTCGAAGAGAACAGAGCATTGAATGATCCAGGAAAAATTTTCTGCAAGTTAAGTATTGAAAATCAAAATGGCCAATCAGCAATATCCGTCAAGTTTCTGCTCATTTATTCACAAAGGCTAACTGCAACCGAGGCGATTCTATCAAATTTAAGTTGAAATTTGAAAGTTACGGTAATGCACTCAAATCAAAAATTGACAAATCTTCCTTTCAGATGGTGTAGTGGTGTACCAAGTGTGTAAGAAAACGTGCAACTTGCGAGAAGTCATCAAATTTGCTTAAATTACCGATCATGGAAATTTCTTTATGCGCATGTGTGTCAAAGACCCGGGGGGGGGGGCACTTCGATAATTTTTGCACCGGGTACGTGCCGCTGAACAGGGTATCGTTTTTAGCGATTTTGCTCCCAAACATCCTTTTTCGCAAAAGTGCTCCCAGAGGGGTGTATAGTTTTGAAATAATTGCTCTCGTAAAGGATTTGGACAAGGAATTGGCAAGTTTGCTCCCAGACAGGGTAGTCAATTTGAAAAAAATTGCTCCCAGACAGAGTGAAAATTTCAATATCTCAGAGGCACACCCCCGTACATTTTGAGGTCAAGTGCCCCCCCCGGGTCAAAGACCAAATTAATGTTAGCCGTATTGCAAAGTCTTTAACCCTAATCCGACCAAGGGGTGTTTGCCACTCCCCCTGTAGGCTTTTTGCAGGGCATTCATTAGCGACATGAGCTATGACTCTCAAACGTTTTGGCAATTATTAATTATCTATTATCTACATTTCGACAGTGAAATTTTTTAACAATGAGGGTCACGTGACGGATAACACTACCATATTTGGGAGAAGTTTATTGAAAATATCAATGTTTTTAATATTTTTACTACCAGAATTAGTTTCAAGTGTTGATTATTATACCGTAAATGTATCAGCAAACAAAGGGCTTCGATTGATATCAATTGCAATGGAATTTACAGACATCAGCATTTTTGAATGATGACGTCACATGTGCCGCCATTTTTGGTCATCTTTGCAACTTCGAAAAATTTCTCGAATGGAAGTTGGTGAAAATGCATAGAATTGCGTCATACAATAACGTATTTTGAGCAAGTTAGTATCAGTTTTTCGTGGAAAAACCCAATTTGTAGTTATGACGTCATCAATTGTGCTTTTTCTTCCAAAATAATTGTCTAAGAACACCTTTAGGTATTATAGTTGAATTAAAAATTAATAATACGGCAAATAAGATGGAAAACTGTGAATTATATGATGTTTATTCCGCTTTTAGTACAACTTAGCTGGAAGACCATATATTTTGACATTTTTCAACATTGTGACGTCATAGTGACGTCATCTAATGAGGTGGCGACACCAAAACTGCCAATTAGCGAAGAATGATTAGTGTTACGCCCTTGCCAATTTTCAATAATTTCCCATTAGTCTAAGGCTATCATAAAGGGGGTTGAGAAACACCACCCCCCCAGTTTTGTTAAATAAAAAAAAGCCCTGTAGGATTAGGGTTAAATGGCTTTGAATTTGTGGGAATTTTAGTTTTAGAAGTTACCTGGTTTTGAAGCATACTCCGAAATCACAAGAAATGATTATCAAGTAGAAATATTAATTTACATTTTTACTAGCTAACAATAACATTACAGAACGACACCACAGGGAGCATGGGGATACATTGCTACCCTGCAGCGATTACATTTAACATAGATTCTATAATAAATCCAAAAATAAAATCAACCAGAAACTACGTGAAAAATAACCGATCTACAGTGAACTCTATATGCAACTAACCCTCAAGGAGACCATAAATAAGTCCAGAGCTTTTTAAACAAAGGGTTCGTTGAACTGGGTATGGTTCAAGGGACCTGAAAATGGTTCGTTAAACAGAGGGTTCGTTACAGAGAGAGCCCACTGTGCATATACGTCGAAGAGAAGGGTGGCATTGGTTCATTCAAACCATTCTGTTACGTGTATATATTTCAATGCATTGTGATTTACTGTGTCTTTAAAGTTGTGCTTAAATTTGTGAGAATTTAGCTAACTTAGGCCCACTCGAAGTTGTGTTAGAATTGCCAAGCCTTTAAGGTCATGAATGCTGTTTCATTTCATTTTATATTCTTTACACAGGGTTAAGTACCGGGTGTCCCAAAAAAAAGCAACAGATTTGATCGGGGCTAGCGACAAGAATTTAGGTCAAATAAATCCCTACTAATTTTTGAAGTAATCCTCGATAGTTAACTTGAAGATAAATACCTTGTTTGTTGATATTGGTGCATTGAGAGCTGAAATATTAATCTTGAAAGTCCAAATTTGCCTCCACCTCCAAACCAGAGCTTTTAGGTTTTGGCCTATACTACAAATGCGCTGTTTCGGGAATCTCCTGAATCATAGCGAAATAGTAGCAAGAAGACTCGTGCTTAGGAACGTATTTGAATAGAAATCCAAACTTAAATTGACAACCAGATTCACTGATTTAGTCCCGAAGAGACATCTTTCTTCATTCTACAAAAAGTTCAAATTACTTCTGTCTAATAAAAGATAGCCATCAGCGGAATGGTTCCCTTGGGTGTGAAAATAACTTATTTCGTGCAATCTTCATTGCTTGAATGAAATGCATTTTGTATCATCTATCTTGGAATTATTACGAAACAAGCAATCGTATACACCCAAGGGAACTAATGTCCACGGATAAGATCTTTAAAAATGATCACGCACTCGTTCTTGGATTAGTATTTTTGTAGGTGCATTTTGATTGAAGAAAGCTATTCCTTGGTGACTGT
>REGM01000250.1:0-17643 GCA_004194415.1 Aurelia aurita | reverse complement strand
ATTAAAGACAAATGACGGAGATATAAGGCGACTTAAATCAGGGGCCTGGGCAATCCAAATATAGCCTATTGTATTCCATTGTATTTGATGACCTCGAGAGATTATCAAATGTACTGGACAATGAAGGCACTCAGACATCTTTTATTCTATTTTTAAACTAGGCGCTATATATCCGTCATTTGTCTTTAAGTCTTTCCATGCATTTGTATATTTAATTATTTGTATACTCCAATTACTACCTACCGGGTGTGTCAGAAAAAAACAATCCCCGTTTGAAAGGTCATTGCTCCTTGGATATCGAGGCAATAATATTGGTTAATGTATTGTTTAATAGTGGACATGCTCAAATAATTTTACCTGACTGAAATCGGCTACTCCGTTCTGAAATTATGAAGGATTTTCTGAAGAAAGCCGCTCCAAAAAACCTTAAAGAACGGCATAAAATCACGACTAAATTTCCCTCATATTTCTGCCTTAACAGCAATGGCTTTTACATGCTTTTACACGTGCTATCCCTTTGGGAGAGAGAAAGTGTCACATAAAGCATAACAATATTGTTCTGGATTATTTCAACCTCTCAAGACGATAACACATTTGGAAATCTGCTCGTGATTTTAGGCCTGTTTTGAAGGTTTCTTGAAGGGGCTTTCTGCAGAAAATCGCTCATAATTTCAGAAGGGAGTGGCCAATTTCAGTCAGGTAAATTTTATATTATATTTGAACATGTCAACCATTAATTAATTTATTTGCCAATATCATCATTTTGATATCCAGGAAGCATTGGCCTTACAAACGGGGATTGTTTTTTTTTCACCCCGTAGTGACTCAAAAGACTTCACGAGTTAGATCGTGCCTTGCTTCCTGAAACCAAACTTTACAAATAAACAGTTTGTATCAGCATTTAGCTGAAAGGTCCAGCTATCTTTTAACACTGCTCCAAGATGCGGTTCAAAAACATGTTGATTCTTTCATTTCTCAGTCAAAGTTGAAGTAGTGCCACACTTTTCCGATCAATGTTTTGAAACATTGAACAGAGGCTGAATTCCAAATTGTCTTTGAAACATGAACTTTGCAAAGGAGCAGGTATCAATATTTTTACAAGCAACATATTTCCTTAGGCGGGCATTTGCTAATTAGTCAGTTGGATAAGGGGAAAATCGTGACACACTGGTCCAAAGCATGAAACTTTGCAAACAGATTCTTTTGGATGTTTATAACCATTCTAGAAGGGTTGCCAAAGAAAATTTTAACTGTACGTCAAAATGGCGGCGTTATTAAAATTTGATGACGTCATCATAAAGGCGAGAAAAAAAATCCTATCAAATTTTGATTTTGAATATACCAATGGATAGAGCTTTAAAAAGTAAGTAAAATTCGTATAGAAACTTGTTGTCTACGGAGTATAGTTTGAAAGATTTAGGTGTTTAAAGATCTAAGAACACCAAAAATATATGCTGCAAATATCTCTTTCAACTTATATCCAGCCATAAGTAACAGTGCACAATTTATTTTATAACATGGCCGGTGCAAAACGCAACAGGGCAACTACTTTTTTTGAGCTTTTGCAGAACGTGGTCAACACTTTTATTGGGCAAATAAGTACGGGGCAGTAACTTTTTTATGAGCTCAAGGTGTAGTTTGAAACATAAAATTGTTCATTTGAAGCCAAAATTGCAAATCATGCAAGATGAGAAATGATTGAAGAGATGTGTATAAAATGATGTAGAATGTCCATGTCAATTGTCTGCAAGAACGGTCCATCAGTACACCCCCCAGTAACGACCCCGCTGAAACTCTTCCCCGCCAAGGTGAAATGATGACCCGCCAAGAAAATTTGTTTCCCCGCCGAAATTTCGCTCTTCCCCGCCATGATTTTTGTGATCCCAACCTAGAATTTATAATTGGGAAATTTCCCCGCTGTCTTTTTAATGCCCGGCGGGGTCGTTACTGGGGGGTGTATCAGTCACATCTTGTCTTCTTCAAAGTCAATATTTTGTTGACATAGACTTGTAACAACAAAAATGGATTTTGTAATGGTCATTAGCAAGTTAATCTGTCGTACTATAGTACTACCGGGTACGNCCAGTACTCTAGGTACTACGATTTTTCAAACGTGGATAGTTTTTTTTGGCGCACCCGGTATATAACATCTAATGCTCACGAATGCGGGGCCATAATTTTTTTAAGGAAAAGGTGACGGGGCAGTTGGTTTTTTTGCAGTAATTTTATACGGAGTAAGCAGATTTTTTTGCAAGAATTTTTCTTTTCCACCGTCCATGTAATATAATAAATTTTGCACTGTCCCTAAATCCATAACGCAAACGAGGCAAAAAATCGAAAGCATCTGTGGGTTAACATGCTCATCAAAATATTTCAACTATTCAAAGTTATTTATCCTACAAGAGAGTCTTCAGGCGTAATCTTCACAGCTCCCACCACATTTGCAAAGTGAGGTACACATGAGCCCAGCAGCATGGCATCAGAAATTTCTATTGCAAAGCGGTTTTGCCTTACAGCAGCACCGCAACAGTTTCCTGCATACTTTAGCAGCTTCTGGCAGATGTGTCCAAACTGGTTTCTAGGCCCTATCACTTGTCCAGCCATATCCTTCTGGTAGCGGGGGATTTTGAAGTGTTTCAAGGCTTTTCATCCAGATGCTGCCCTGATAATGGGCTCTCATTGTGTGCTGAACAAGAGCTGCCTAAAGTGAAGAAGTAAGAAGTTGGTACAAGATTAATATATATCAACAAGTCGTTGATTTGTGAAGAGTTTTACGCAACTTTTTAACAAAAGATACAGCCTATAGATTGCCAAGGTTCTTCAGGTTTACATCCGAATTGTGATTGTTCAACATGCCTACCTGTGTTGGTGGGATATTTTCTATTGCATTCGATTTTCTTGAGAAGAGCTCTTGCCGCAACTCATTCACACTGTGTGGCATGCTTGTCTTGTCATACAGAACACAAACATACCGCTCCAGCAGCTTGAAAATGTCGGAAGATGAATCAATCTGCTCGAATGGATGTTCTGCAAGGAACAGAAAAGCATTCGTAACCTCAGGAAAGGCGTTCCATGCCTCCCAAGACAACTTTTTACCATAAATGAAATTTGCAGAAGTTTAGGACAGCCGAGATACACAGCTTTACCAATGTATCATGCATTTTCAGGTTGTGACACAACTTCCCAGTTTCTTGGAAAAGGTAAAAAGTCGTCTTGGGAGGCATGGAACGCCTTTCCTGAGGTTACGAATGCTTTTCTGTTCCTTGCAGAACATCCATTCGAGCAGATTGATTCATCTTCCGACATTTTCAAGCTGCTGGAGCGGTATGTTTGTGTTCTGTATGACAATACAAGCATGACACACAGCGTGAATGAGTTGCGGCAAGAGCTCTTCTCAAGAAAATCGAATGCAATAGAAAATATCCCACCAAGACAGGTAGGCATGTTGAACAATCAAAATTTGGATGTAAACCTGAAGAACCTTGACAATCTATAGGCTGTATCTTTTGTTAAAAAGTTGCGTAAAACTCTTCACAAATCAACGACTTGTTGATATATATTAATCTTGTACCAACTTCTTACTTCTTCACTTTAGGCAGCCTTGTTCAGCACACAATGAGAGCCCATTATCAGGGCAGCATCTGGATGAAAAGCCTTGAAACACTTCATAATCCTCCGCTACCAGAAGGATTTGGCTGGACAAGTGATGGTTAAAGGGCCTGGAAACCAGTTCGGACACATCTGCCAGAAGCTGCTAAAATATGCAGGGAACTGTTGCGGTGCGGCTGTAAGGCAAAACCGCTTTGCAATAGAAATTTCCGATGCCATGCTGCTGGGCTCATGTGTACCTCACTTTGCAAATGTGGTGGGAGCTGTGAAGATTACGCCTGAAGACTCTCTTGTAGGATAAATAACTCTGAATAGTTGAAATATTTTGATGAGCATGTTAACCCACAGATGCTTTCGATTTTTTGCCTCGTTTGCGTTATGGATTTATGGCTGGATATAAGTTAAAAGACATATTTGCAGAATATATTTTTGGTGTTCTTAGATCTTTAAACACCTAAATCTTTCAAACTATACTCCTTAGACAACAAGTTTCTATACGAATTTTACTTACTTTTTAGAGCTCTATCCATTGGTATATTCAAAATCAAAATTTGATAGGATTTTTTTTATCGCCTTTATGATGACGTCATCAAATTTTAATAATGCCGCCATTTTGACGTACAGTTAAAATTTTCTTTGGCATTCCTTCTAGAATGGTTATAAACATCCTAAAGAATCTGTTTTCAAAGTTTCATGCTTTGGACCAGTCTGTCACGATTTCACGAAAAAACTACCCTTATCTACCTGACTAAATCCACGGCACCACGGCACCACGGCACCACGGCACCACGGCACCACGGCACNTGAAAATGTCGGAAGATGAATCAATCTGCTCGAATGGATGTTCTGCAAGGAACAGAAAAGCATTCGTAACCTCAGGAAAGGCGTTCCATGCCTCCCAAGACAACTTTTTACCATAAATGAAATTTGCAGAAGTTTAGGACAGCCGAGATACACAGCTTTACCAATGTATCATGCATTTTCAGGTTGTGACACAACTTCCCAGTTTCTTGGAAAAGGTAAAAAGTCGTCTTGGGAGGCATGGAACGCCTTTCCTGAGGTTACGAATGCTTTTCTGTTCCTTGCAGAACATCCATTCGAGCAGATTGATTCATCTTCCGACATTTTCAAGCTGCTGGAGCGGTATGTTTGTGTTCTGTATGACAATACAAGCATGACACACAGCGTGAATGAGTTGCGGCAAGAGCTCTTCTCAAGAAAATCGAATGCAATAGAAAATATCCCACCAAGACAGGTAGGCATGTTGAACAATCAAAATTTGGATGTAAACCTGAAGAACCTTGACAATCTATAGGCTGTATCTTTTGTTAAAAAGTTGCGTAAAACTCTTCACAAATCAACGACTTGTTGATATATATTAATCTTGTACCAACTTCTTACTTCTTCACTTTAGGCAGCCTTGTTCAGCACACAATGAGAGCCCATTATCAGGGCAGCATCTGGATGAAAAGCCTTGAAACACTTCATAATCCTCCGCTACCAGAAGGATTTGGCTGGACAAGTGATGGTTAAAGGGCCTGGAAACCAGTTCGGACACATCTGCCAGAAGCTGCTAAAATATGCAGGGAACTGTTGCGGTGCGGCTGTAAGGCAAAACCGCTTTGCAATAGAAATTTCCGATGCCATGCTGCTGGGCTCATGTGTACCTCACTTTGCAAATGTGGTGGGAGCTGTGAAGATTACGCCTGAAGACTCTCTTGTAGGATAAATAACTCTGAATAGTTGAAATATTTTGATGAGCATGTTAACCCACAGATGCTTTCGATTTTTTGCCTCGTTTGCGTTATGGATTTATGGCTGGATATAAGTTAAAAGACATATTTGCAGAATATATTTTTGGTGTTCTTAGATCTTTAAACACCTAAATCTTTCAAACTATACTCCTTAGACAACAAGTTTCTATACGAATTTTACTTACTTTTTAGAGCTCTATCCATTGGTATATTCAAAATCAAAATTTGATAGGATTTTTTTTATCGCCTTTATGATGACGTCATCAAATTTTAATAATGCCGCCATTTTGACGTACAGTTAAAATTTTCTTTGGCATTCCTTCTAGAATGGTTATAAACATCCTAAAGAATCTGTTTTCAAAGTTTCATGCTTTGGACCAGTCTGTCACGATTTCACGAAAAAACTACCCTTATCTACCTGACTAAATCCACGGCACCACGGCACCACGGCACCACGGCACCACGGCACCACGGCACCACGGCACCACGGCACCACGGCACCACGGCACCACGGCACTGAGTATTTTATTATTATTTTATAAAAAAATCTTGTGTGACAGACTTTTTCCCTTCAAAGTCTGGATTTTTTTGGCTATAACTTTAAATTTCTCACTTTAGCACCTTCAGAATCACTGTAAGAATCATTTCATGCTGAGTGACAACAGACAACACCACAGTACAAAATATGGACCTCGTCACAAGAGCAGTCAGGACTCAGCAGAACCTTTCAATGCTACTTTTTTTTTTTTTTTATATTCCATAAAATTTTACAAAACAAATTACCTCTACTATAAACTACAAGCTACTTTACAAACACTACNGCACCCCGGCACCGCGGCTCCACGGCACTACGGCACCACGGCACCACGGCACCACGGCACCACGGCACCACGGCACCACGGCACCACGGCACCACGGCACTGAGTATTTTATTATTATTTTATAAAAAAATCTTGTGTGACAGACTTTTTCCCTTCAAAGTCTGGATTTTTTTGGCTATAACTTTAAATTTCTCACTTTAGCACCTTCAGAATCACTGTAAGAATCATTTCATGCTGAGTGACAACAGACAACACCACAGTACAAAATATGGACCTCGTCACAAGAGCAGTCAGGACTCAGCAGAACCTTTCAATGCTACTTTTTTTTTTTTTTTATATTCCATAAAATTTTACAAAACAAATTACCTCTACTATAAACTACAAGCTACTTTACAAACACTACGACAACGATACCCTGGGGAGCAAAAGACTATGACTACCCCGGGGCCATTACATAGAAAGTTAAGAAATAAGAAAATGATAATATACAAAAGGAAAACGAAGCTACGAGTTAAGGTAACTTTCAACCAAACAATTGCGCCTGAAGTTTTAGAGTTTAGAACCAAACATGGCAATTTACAAATTGACTATTTGGTTGCAAGCTGCCTTATGACATCACATAATTACAAACAAGGATCAATGCTACTTCGATGCCTAAATAGGATTTGCAAATCCCCCATTTTAACAGAAAATAACAGAAAATAGTTTCCCATTTAGAACATTAAAAGGCGTCATTCTTTCACCAAAAGTCAAGATCTAACTGGAAAGTCCTCCCTCGACACTTTCTCGATGGATGTGGTTGGATGAATCGGAAAATAAAATTTTGGACAAGAGGGGACCCTTCCCCCCTCAATCGCCCCTGTGGCACTGCAACTGAAATGAGAGCACTTCATGGGTAGAGACATTCGCGGGAAGAAACTTTTGCGTTTTTCGCATTTTGGGCCGAAATTCGCGAAAGTTTATTCCGTGAAATTTCCTATAATGTGAAATTCGCGAAAGTTTAATCCTGCCGCAGGGTGTTATGTTTTCATAGACTTCCTGTGACCGCAAACTTTGTGGAGAAAATTTCCTGTGAGAAGATTTTTCGAAACTGTGGTTAATTCTAAACAATGACAATTATGCATTTGAGAGAAGCTGGGGACACAAGAAGATGGCACCGAATTTACGATTGTTACAATGCTTAGATTTGACAGTATCAACTATTATTCTCCGAATGATAGGCACATGAATGTGGAATGTTGTCAAAGCACTAAAGCAGTTTGGCACTTGGCAGCTGCATTGAAACTAATCAGCAGGGGCTCAGGAGGTTGCTCCTGATCTTGTGCCTTTGTTTTAAATGATATGCCAAATGTCGTTTTATTTTGGCAAAAATTCTTGTTTGTAAATTAACATGCTTCAACTGCCGCTGCAATTGCATTTTAAAATCATATAAAATCAACAAACTAGAAATTGCAGGATGAATTTCTAGATGTAGAATACATCCGAGTCTAAGTGCACCGGAAAATTCTACCCTGGTGATTTCCTCAGTGAAAAATATATACCAGGTGAAATTGAACTATACTAAAAAAGAAACATCGTAGATCTTGCCTAAGAGCCATTGTTTTGAGATTGTTCATTTTCATTCAAGCATACAATGATATTTTGCTTGTCGTTCTGTCATTCATCACCAAATTAGAACCTTAACCCTATCCAGACTAGGCTTTTTGAAACTCTGGGGAGACTAGGGGGGGCACATTGTGCCCCCCCCCTCTTTATTCTCAAAACTATAAGGGCTAGAGACTTGAAACTTGGCACAAGTAACAAAAAAGACATGGCAAACAAGATGACGTCATTTTTTTTTGTTTATGTCACGTGGGCAAGTGCTGACGTCAGCAAATGTTGCAAAATAAGGTGTAAAAAATGGTAAAACCACCCGGACTTTGACGTGTTGTATCTCAAAATCAATTAAATATATTGATATGAGATTTGAAACCTACAAAGATTATATCCTTAATATTCTTATTTTAAAATTTTTGCTTCGTATCATTAATATTTTTGCTGATGTCAGCATTTATTTATTTTGCTCGCAAAAAAAAGAACTTTTTGCCTAAAATCGGTTTCAAATTGGTCTAAAAAATCGCAAAAAATGCTAGATGTACATANCCGAGAGGCATATCATAGAAAAATCTCCAAAGAATCCTGAAAAATAATTAAAGTCTCGTAAGCTCTTTCGATACAGTGATACACTCTTCGACTTCTGATTAGCAGCTAAAGAATAGTTTACAAGTAAATCCTGTGTGAAGTTTATTGAGTACTTCTAATCAGCTTTATAACCAAAAAGTAAAATTCATCAGTAAAATTTATCAAGAACCTCAAGTAAATGGCACACCCCACCTCGATGTCAAATTTTACTTCTATCTGTTCCAAGTTTCCGGTTTATATTTACCAGAATAATCGTATGTGAATGCAAGATAAGTATTGTTAAGTATCGTCAATTCAGTCTATTGGATTTTGCTTTAAATTGCTCTGGATGCGTTGCATGAAAGTATGGAAACAAAATCTCTGAGTTATTCTTGTCAAGGTTTTCCACTACAATTAACGGTATTTTTTATAAAACAAGAGATATTGCTATCTTAAGATTTGCGACAGATGTCTGCTAGTATTAGAAAGTTAAACTTAATTCTTTTCAAAAACAATCTCCTATCCGGATCTACGACGTTGATTTTGAGTCCGCCTTTTAAGCTGCCTCAGTCGACAGAATTTCAATAGGCAAGCAATTCAATTTAAATGAATCTAACAATCGTCCAACTGTTTATCAAACAATCACATGGAATGTGTTTACGTTTCACTATTTCAACACTCTTGTAAACGCGGCCTAAAATAAGTTTGAATTTTCTGAAAAAGATCCATCATTGGCTAGAGTTTGCAGCTTCTTACTACTGGTCAGGAGTAGGGGCATAAACTGCACGAAAAGTGAGTATCAGGCCAAAATAAAATCTCAACCTTGCACTGTAAAAATCAGCATCTTCCTTGTCGAGTTCTGTCAACGAGCACAGCAACTTTACGGAAATGCTACCGTCTTTCCAGAAGGTAAAGAAAATTGCCTTCAAAATTCACGACATTGAACTTTCAGTATTAACTATCACGCACATTCGATCGCTTCTACTTCGCTTCTCTGCCTTTCCTTTGGGGCTTCCACGACGATCTCGATAGGAAGGACCTTCGACAAGACAGTCGAATCGACTTCGCTTGAAGTTTGCCGCACAACAACCAAACTTGTAACAAACAATAGTAAATGCTTGTTCTGAGCGTCGTATCTGTGCGTACGCATATGAAAAATCGAGCTTTGCGTCGGTGGTGTCTGTTTTGCGCCTCCATGCGTAAATTTGAACAATAAGCCAGCATATCGCAGTTTAACCATTGTTTATCTATTGTTTAGCCTTATCAATGTTCAACCATCCGCGCTATACGTTGAGTTTCTTTTGGAGGGTATTTTAAAGATTAGCTGCTGCTCCGCAGCGCAAATCAATAATAATAAAATACTCAGTGCCGTAGTGCCGTGGTGCCGTAGTGCCGTAGTGCCGTAGTGCCGTAGTGCCGTAGTGCCGTAGTGCCGTAGTGCCGTAGTGCCGTAGTGCCGTGGATTAGCAAATGCCCCGTAGGCGACTTAAAACCTATCCCAATGTTAATTCTTTACAAAACGTCGACTGGAAAAGAATGGCGGCTATTCCACCCTGAATGGGAAATGTAGGATTTACAACTTTCTTTCAATTCGATTTTTCAAAGGGCAGTTGTAGATTAAAGTGATCATGCAGCATGTCAAAAGATAACCTAGCCACTTTCAATTTTTCGTGAGAGTCTGCACGCAGGCTAAAGATAACCACGCCTTTTTATTTATAGGGTAGGGTGGCGTAATGTGGGTCTACGGGGTAAAGTCTATTAAGCTTTTTNCGCATATGAAAAATCGAGCTTTGCGTCGGTGGTGTCTGTTTTGCGCCTCCATGCGTAAATTTGAACAATAAGCCAGCATATCGCAGTTTAACCATTGTTTATCTATTGTTTAGCCTTATCAATGTTCAACCATCCGCGCTATACGTTGAGTTTCTTTTGGAGGGTATTTTAAAGATTAGCTGCTGCTCCGCAGCGCAAATCAATAATAATAAAATACTCAGTGCCGTAGTGCCGTGGTGCCGTAGTGCCGTAGTGCCGTAGTGCCGTAGTGCCGTAGTGCCGTAGTGCCGTAGTGCCGTAGTGCCGTAGTGCCGTGGATTAGCAAATGCCCCGTAGGCGACTTAAAACCTATCCCAATGTTAATTCTTTACAAAACGTCGACTGGAAAAGAATGGCGGCTATTCCACCCTGAATGGGAAATGTAGGATTTACAACTTTCTTTCAATTCGATTTTTCAAAGGGCAGTTGTAGATTAAAGTGATCATGCAGCATGTCAAAAGATAACCTAGCCACTTTCAATTTTTCGTGAGAGTCTGCACGCAGGCTAAAGATAACCACGCCTTTTTATTTATAGGGTAGGGTGGCGTAATGTGGGTCTACGGGGTAAAGTCTATTAAGCTTTTTGCTAAAAATAGCTTTCCTCGTCAAATCGAAGAAAGCTTGGCCATTTTTCTTGTAATGTCTACATAATAAGAAGCCTTTTTATATAAAACATTCGTCTGAGATGTATCTCCATTCGTTTTATAAAATAATTTTAGTGAACGGCCTACTTTGTAAGAATTTCAAAGCCGAGAAGAACTTTCCCCTGCCACTGTTATTTTGCTTTTCTGGTCCATTAAATGAACATGAGGTAAAATTTTGGTCTTTTACAAGTGAAATAACGTTTATTTCAAAGTCATTGAAGCGATATTTATTTTTCTGCATATTTTTTTACTAAGTGGGGTAATGTGGGCCTACTGAGAATTCAGCCATAACTCCAATTTAACGAAGCCTTGAATTGCTTAAAATTTCGCACTTCTATTCACCCTGCCACGTTGTTTTGTGTCTAAAATGTGAAAAAGGCTTTGCTTTACTGCAAATACTGTCTTGTAACCAGTAAATGGGCGAAAACAAATTGCAGAAGTTTTTATTTGATCTTTATACTATCAAATTTGATCACGGCCTTCCAAGTCAAAACGATGGTGGATCACTGCATAAGGGCAGCAGTTTCATTTTCGTCGCGGGAACGGGATCGCTTGCGATATAAGGCAAAGATTGGCACTTTATCGAATAGAAAATAGTTGAGGAATATGATTCTATTAATTGTTTGAATCGTTCACCTTTCAATATTTCCCTATTATACGAGTTTTGAAAATAGACCCACTTTTCCCGCTCGTCGGGAAATGTGGGCCTATTTTAGTTGCCTAAAAAGATAATTTTTTAAAAATATCCAACTGCGTCTATCAGAGCTGAAATTTTTTGGAATGAAATAAAAAGCCTTGAATGTCAATTAAACGAAAAGTTTGAAAGTATTTGCATTTTATTGTCGTTTTACCAGCTATGTATTTCGAGATTTTGCTCAATTTAGACCCACATTACCCTCACCCTACCCTATGGTGATACCAGGGAGATCTAGACGGGAGAGGAATCGCGCACTAGCTCTTGTCTCCGATGTGATACACGCCTCCTCCGCAGGGCAGCGCGCACTTTGCTGTGGGAATGTGATGGAAGTTGGGTTTGGAGAGAGAAGCACATCACAAGTTTGGATTGGATTTTAACAACAATGGTAAGCATTTTAGGCTATTTTTGACATGCCTTTATCTCTTTAATAGTTTATCTTTGCATAGAGACAGTCGTTCAGCTATTTAATATCAGGAATTGGCTGCAGCGACTAAGTTTCGTCAACGGTAGCTTAGGCCAGCTCATCACTTGCATCACGCTCCAAGCACGCACTTGTGAAAATTTCACCCTGTCCAATCCCGCCCAACACTGAGCGATTTAAGATATTTGTGGATGGCTATTAGCAATAGATCTGGGGAAAAATTGGACTGAGATAGTATGAGACTCAGAAAATATTTACGTTTTCCTGTTGGGTATGCTGGTTAGGCCGTTCGCCGACACCCACTCTCCCCTTTCGACTGTTTCGCAGAAGCTTTGCAACATTCTGAGATTGATTTTAAAGGAAAATTTGCAGTAAGTGAGGTCCAAACCTGCCTCCAAACGTAAAGACTAAACTTGGTTCTGCTTGTTGTCTTGAAAGCATTCAATTTCCGATTAGAAATTTCAAAATTTTCAGATTTTGATAGTGTTTTGATATGTTGCAAGATGCAGACATGACAGGTAAAATAGGCCTACATTAAATATGATCAGTTTACATTTCCTTTTACAGATGGTGGTTGGAAGTGAAGATCAGAAGCAAGATAATAAAGGACACTGTTTAGATTAGAAAATGAAACTAGAAAAAATGGACTATATACTTTCATTTGAAAAATGTTTTACTACATGCTATTTAGTTACAGAAACATGGACAAGAGAAAAGTGTAGTTAGAGTGACTGTGTTGTATTCATTCTCATTCTATTCCTGATGTAACCGGAAGAATTTTTTTAAACTGTTACGGAAGGTTCTGCAGTACTTTTGACATGAAATAGCACTGTATGATACTTTGTTTTACAAAATCTGGTGTTGGGGGTCATTAACAAACAATTTTCAAACAATTCTAATGCCACCTTTGAAAGGTACTGTATTTGATAAAAATGATACAGTACAGGCCTTGTGCACATTATCGTGACAAGAATTCTAAAAAACTCTTAAGAATTTTCAGGAATTTTCACATGCTGATTTGTAAGTAGTATGAAAGCCTGTAAAAAATTTTAAACAAGAATTCTTAACAAATTAATAATTATTTCAAGATTTCTTAAGAATTCTTAGGCAGGAAAACGGTGTTAAATGTGTGCATGGTCTGTACTGTATTATCGATTTCCTTCAACGATTACACAAAAAGTAACTGTGGGGTTCATTCCATGTCTAGGAATTATCCAACTTTTTATTTTTGCATAAGATAAACAAGATGGCCGACAGCAAGACGTGATTTTGACAACTCTTCAAATTTTGTTTACTTATGCCGCCAAATTAAAGCAACTGGCTGCAAAATCTGGATCAAGTATCCACAGAGGCATCAAATTGATTTGTAAAAAGCGAAAGGTCAACCAAGTAGTGCTGTAGTACCCTGGAAGAGGAAAATTTGTGGAGAGTCATCAGCGGATTAGGCCAACAGGACAGTTAGGCCCATCACGATGTCAATAACAAGAAACATGTCAAGGAATAAACAAAAAGAAGTGGAAGAAAATGGGGGAGGACAGGAAGTGGAAGAAGAAGAGAATTTCTGCGAACTATGTAATGAGATAAGGGATAAAACAAACTGGATTGAATGTGACAAATGCAAAACCTGGATTTGTGAGGAGTGTCATGAGATCCAAGAGGGGTTAAACGAGGTATTTAATATAAAAGGAGTTTTCTGGTTTTGTAGCGAATGTGAAATGAACACAATGGAAATGGTCAAGAGTTTGGAACAAAGAAAGGAAGACACTGAAACAAGAATTGAGGATTTGGTCAACAAAAAAGACAGTGAACAAAGGAGAATAGAAATTTTAAATGCAGAATTGAGGGAAAACTCAAGGAAAAGGAAAACAAGATAAACAAACAAATGCAAGAAAAGGTAGTGACAATGATAGATAAAAGGGTTGAAGCTAATACAATCATAGCACATAAGCAGACAAATACAGAAGAAAATGAACAGACAAAAGAAAGAAAAAGAAGGGATCAGGAACTAAAGAAAAGGAAAGGTGACATAGATAGATTAGAAAAGAACCTAGAAGATATGTATGATAAGGAAGCAAAATTGAAAAGTGAAATAAAAGTGTTGAAAATTAACAAAAAGGAAGCAGAAGAGGAGGTAGAAAAGAAAGTAGCAAAAGAAAAATAAAAAGACAGAGAAATTGAAACATTAAAGAAACTAAAAGAAAAACATGATAAAGAAAAAGGAAAATGGCAAAAATCAGACAGTGGTGAACTCTCTAAAGAAAACAGGAAAAAGGACAAAGAAATATCAGAATACAGAAACGAGGTAAAACAGTACAAAGATAAGCTAGATAGAGAAACAGCAGAAAAGAAAAAGGCTGAAGATGAAAGGAAAGAAATTAAAAGAAAAATGGAACTTCAACAAAAATGATTAGAAGAAAATATCATAGAGAGGTCAAAGATAGATGAAGACCTAACTGAGATCAAGAAACAGAGGTTGGAATTAGAAGAAGTTAATAAAGTATTGGAAATCGAATTACACCAAAAGAGACAGGGAAAAATTAAAAAGGAGAGAGAACAAGCAGAATCAAATGATAGAAATAGTCAAGTATGTAGACAATATGACAAGAGTAAAGTTTGTAGATTTGGGGAACAGATATAAACATTTAGAGGTTTGTAATAGCCTAAGGGAGGGGCAGAAATTGTGACAGAAGAGATTGCAAATACAGTCATGAAGAAAAAGTGATGTGCAGATTTGATGCTCAAGGATTTTGCAAGAAGGGAATGAGCTGTAAATGTGTGCACAAGTGGGGGGAAAGGGATAAACAAGACATCATGACAGGAAATAGAGCATGGAATGAAGAAACAAGAGAAGCAAGAGAGGGACAAAGACCATTATTTGAGGAAGGGTACAGAGGGCAAAGACTGTACCAGAAACAACAAGAACCCGTCAGTACAGAAAAGGAGGAGATAGAGAAAACAATGAAAATGATAATGAAACAAATAAAGAGGAATTTAAAGAAGAATTGGGCAATTTCAAAAGGGAAATAACACACATTAATGGAAATTTTTGGATGCCAATGCACCCTCAAACTCAGAACTATCAACTGCAACAAGGCGCGTATGTTACATGAAAAAAGAGGAAAATTAAAAGGAAAGAAAATCAGAGAACAGGAAAGAAAAAGAAGAGACAAATATGAAAGGAAGAGACAATAGTAGAAAGTACAAGAACATAAGAAGAGGCAGAACCAGAAATAAAAAGATAAGAGACAATTTAGATATATATTACGTCAACATTAGAGGAATCAAATCTGAAATGGAGTCATTGGAAAGTATACTAAAGGAGAGGAAATCTGATATTGTTGGAATAGCGGAGACAATGCTAGATAATCAAGAAGACATAGATTTAAGAGGATATAAAATAATTAGAAACGATAGAAACAGAGAAGGAGGAGGAGTAATGTTAGCAGAGAAAAGGGAGTTTGAGCATGTTACAGTGGAAGTCAACAGAACTGGGGTGTTTGAACAAAGTATTTGGATTTTGATAGGCAGTAAAGATAAAGTTAGGATTGGTTTGATTTATGCACCACAGGAGAGTAGAACAGATAAGAAACAAATAAAAGAAATGTATGACAGAATGAAAGGAGAAATCAATACTCCAAAGGTAAATAAAGAGAAAATAATCATAATGGGAGATTTTAACTGTAAAATTGGAACAAAAGTAGCTGGAAATAAAGAAGAAATTACAAAAGGAGGAAAGATTTTATTAAAGATGGTCGAGAAAGAACAGATGACAATACTCACTGCAGCGGACAAGTGCAAGGGAAGATGGACGAGAGAACAAGGCAGCACAAAATCTATACTTGACTACTTTTTGATATAAGAGGAAGACGAAGAATATGCAAAGGAAATAATAATCGACGAAGAGAAAGTTATAACACCATTTAGAATTGTAAAAAAGAAGGGGAGTATAAAAACAATTTATACTGATCATAATGCAATGGTGTGTAGATTGTCAGGGATAGATGGGAGGAAACTTAAAGATCCAAGAGAAAAGAACAAAATAATGACAGAAAGAAGCAACAAACAGTTTAAGAAAAGATTAGAAGAAAGCAAAATAAGTGAGATTTGGAAAAAGAACGGAACTTAGCAACAGCTATATGATGA
Organism: Aurelia aurita; assembly: GCA_004194415.1. NCBI lineage: Eukaryota > Metazoa > Cnidaria > Scyphozoa > Semaeostomeae > Ulmaridae > Aurelia > Aurelia aurita. The sequence goes on along the minus strand of REGM01000250.1, from coordinate 1,585 downwards.
GTGGAGTGACGAAGTCACAAAAATTAAAAACCAATGTGAGAGGAAAAGATCCAACAACAAAAGTAAGACAAAAAATATCAGAATACTGACAACAACAAAAAGAAATCTGAAGAAAAAGATGAAAGGAATAACGAGATCGGAGGAAAAAACATTAATAAAAAGAATACGCAAAATTATAAACAAACATATAATGAACGAACAACGAGGGCAGTATGTAAAGCGAATTGAAGCAACAGTGAACAACTTGAGAAAGGTAGGAGGTGGTATGAAAGAGACAACTTTCTGGGAATTTAGGAGGAAATTAGAAAGAAAAAAGGAAGAGCAAGTAACATCAATGATTGACAAGGATGGAAAATCAGTAGAAGGAAAGAATGAGATTTTAAAAGTATATGAAGATTTCTACAAAGACCTCTTCAAGGTCAAAATGGCAAAAGCGAAAGAGGAGAAAGACGTAGAAGAAAGTATTAGAGAACAGATGAAAGAAATAGAAATCAAAGCTAAGGCACAAAAACCAATTAAATTTAAACAAGAAGAGATTGATAGAGCAATAAAAGGTCTTAAATGTGGCAAAGCAGGAGATTGTGAATACTGGAAAAATGAAATGTTGAAAAAAGGAGGAGAAGAAATGTCAAAATCAATAAAGTGAATGTACACAAAATATTAGAAGAGGAGGAAATACCAAGGCAGTGGGAGAAAATGAAAATAAAATCTATTTTTAAGAACAAAGGAAGTAGAAAAGAGGTTAAAAACAGAAGGGGCATTTTTCTTACTAATGTAGTTGGCAAATTATTTGAAAAAACACTGTAAAACAAGACTGAAAATACAGTTATAATAGAAAAACACCAAAGTGGAGGAAAGAAAGAAGCTATGACAGGTGACAACTGGATAATATTAAGAGCAATAATTGATAACAATAGAAGGCTAAGAAAAAAGACGTATATAATAGTGGCAGACGCTGAGAAGTGCTTTGACAAGTTATGGTTGCAGGATTGCTTAGTTGACATGAAAGAAGCAGGAATGAGAGAAAGAAAAATACAAATGCTATATAACCTAAATAAAAGGGCAGAAATAAAGGTACAGACACCAGCGGAAGAAACTAAAGAAATAAAATTGAAGAATTAGTAAAGCAAGGAACAATATTTGCCCCCTTATGTGCTGTGTTAATTCAGCCAAGATAAATGACATGAAAGAAAAGGCGGTGACACATTTATCACCGGAATTATACACAGGTGCTCTTGCATACGTCGATGACATAATGGCGGCCGGAAGCAAAGAGACAGTGGAAAGCGTTGGTAAAAAGTTAAGAAGTATGGAGAAAGAGAAGAAATACACTTTCAATAACGCGAATGGGAAAAGTCATTACATGATAGTAAATACTGGAAAAGAACAGGAGGAAAAAGAACCAAACATACAAGTCGAAAAAGGCAAGATAACGCGAACAAAAGAGTACAAATATCTTGGAAACTGGATAACAGAAAGCGGAACAATAGAAAGACAATTGGAAGAAACAACAAACAAATCAAGAGGCATGATGGCAGAAATGAAACGGATAGGGGATGAATCTAAAACAGGGATAATGAGTACG
>REGM01000025.1:1887703-1924692 GCA_004194415.1 Aurelia aurita | reverse complement strand
GTTTCTTTAAGAAATTTAAAGTAAAGGGAAATTTCTATTTCCCTCTTGGGAAATTTTGGGGAAATAGTCCGTTTCCCCAAATTTTCCCTTTGAAAAGCCTTAGTGAAATTTCCTGATTTTTTGCAGTGATAAATACCGACCTGAGACATGCCCACCCCAGTCCATCCCCTGGCGCCGCCCTTGATTTGTAACAGTGGTAGCAAGAAACTTTTGGGGGGAAGTAAGTACGATTCTACTATATTTTTTACAAACATCAGTCACAAGTGCATCAGTTTGAAATAAAACTATATTGTCATGTCATGTTCAGTCCAGGGTATCCCGACTCCCGTTCCATGTTCCATGGTGATGTGCGATTTTTTGTTACATGCTGTGCGATTTTTTGCTACATGTTGTGCAATTTTTTATTACATGTGTGTTGCAAAAAATAACAAGTGCTGTTGTAAGTCATTCAGCAGAGTGCGGCTGGGTCAAATTCATCAAGTTGGGTCGTCAAAAAGTATAACAAGTTATGTCAATAAAACGTAACAAATAGCGTCGATAAAAAGTAACAAATAGCGTCGATAAAAAGCGGCAGCTTGTGTTGCTAAAGAGTAACAAGCTGTGTTGCCAAAAAGTAACAGGTAGAGTTGACAAATCGTTAAGCTGTGCTGTAGTGATAAAAGTTAACAAGTTTGATGTCGATACAAAATAGCAAGTAGCGTTGATAAAAAGTAACAAGTTGTGTCGATAAAAAGTAACACGTTCTGTCAACCAAATAACACAGCGTGTCAACCAAATCACTATGTTGTGTCAACCAAATAACATTACGTGTCAACCAAATAAGAACGTGTGTCAACGAAATTTGATAATGAAGCAATTATCTTTTACAACTACTGACGTTCTTTATCGTATTTTTGTCCAGAATGGCGCACCATAGAAATATGAAATGCTCAGAGGCGCCGGAAGGAGAACGAGGCGGCGGGGGCAGGCACTTCAAAAGGGGCACTACAAAATAGGAGAACTGACACATTGCATTCTTCTCAGAAATGTTATTTGTCATAGGTATGGTTGCGAGCAGCAGTGGAAGAGTGGAAATTAGTTGGGGCCTGGGTGAACTTAGGGTTTTAGCGCTGCAAGAATCTAAATTCACAAGGAAAAATTAGTGTGTGCGTATGTGCAATTCTGTGCAATTCTTCGAGAAGTGCACTGTATTGTTTATACAATTCGTAGGTGACAGCGGTGTGGCCAGAACAAATTAACTAGGGGGGGGGGGTTAAACGAGGAGGTCTTGGGGAGAAGGCACCAGGCAAATTTTTTGAGGATACGCCCTCTACTTTGGCTTAAAACGCTTCTCTCGATCAAATGTTTACCGGTATGAACATAGAATTCTTTACCATTCTGTGAAATTTGTTTTAAAAGTTAGCATCCTCAGGAAAATTTTCGATTAAACATTATTTTCTTTTGCTTAGAATCCATATCTCCATCCCATCTTTATCAACTGGAAACTTTGACAATTTTGTAACAGTTTTCTATGAATCACCATCTTTGGGAAAATTTTTGAGCAAAAGCTGTATACTTTGTCTTTGAACGCTTCTCACAATCCAATGTTTGCTTGACCCTGAAATGGAAGCCTTGAAAATTCTGCGAGAGTACGTCTGGGAACATTTAAAATGCAAACCTTTACTTTGGCTTAGAATGACTCTCCTAGTCACTTTCCAGCATTTCTTGGAAACGTTCTTACGCACCCTACCTATACCGAGCTACTTTCTCCTCGTTTTTGAACGAATCTCGAGGACCGTCATTGGGACTTTGGAGAATTTCTTCAAGCTAAGAATCCATCAATGTAGCTCAGTCTTGCGAGCGAAGCGAGTGGAAATTTTTAAATGCAATGTAGTAAAATTGAAGCATCTTTTCTTGAGTTGGTAAAGCAACTTATCAGTTTGCTTGAGCTTGTCAATGGGATCAATTGTTGCAACTTGTCCAACGAAAACTAAAAATATGGTCCATAAAAGGCTTGAAACAAAGATATTTTATCATTTTGAGGACACGGCCCCCTGAAAAGCAATCCAATCGGACTGACGGGTGGACGGGGCTACCGTGTATAACTAAATTAAAATAGAAAATAGAAACCATTCGAAAAGTTACTCATCGATTGCCCCGATTACCCTTCTTATCACGAAATCAAGATGAAAACGAAGGCAAGTTGAAGCAGAGAAGGGTTTTGGAACGATGTTAGGGCAACATTGTTAAGCACTGAAAATCTAATGTTGCAGCACGAGGAACAACACTGCTCCAACTAGTAATGTCTTAGTATTTTGTCAGCGAATATGTCTATCAGCTTAAGGTTAAATGTTTTAGTTGTATGCAGGGAAAATTCTTACTTTATTGTCAGCATCTTCAAATCAGACAAGAGGCATTGATATAGTGGCCTTTCCTTTTCGCATTTGCTTAGTTGTATGCCCTAACAGTAACATTCGTCGACTTTTGCCTAAATGAGAATTGGATCAAGAGAAGTACTGAACACCACCCAGTGGGTAAAGGGTTTCGAAATTTAAAAGGATATTGGAGAAATGTTTTTTGGAAAGGGCACTAGCTGCCCCCGTGCTGCCCCCGTGCCTCCGGCGCCCTTGGAAATGCGCTGTAATGTTGAAAATATTCAAGATTTCTGAAATGTCCAGCAGTAGAGTTATAGCAAAGTAGCTAAAGTATTTTTCAAGCCATTCGATTCAAAGAAATATGTCACTGAATTTTACACCGACCTTTGTACGCCAATTTAAAGATTTGGAACCTATGCTACATTTACCATGATTATAGGGATAGAATAACTTTTTAGCTTTCTATTTTTATAACTCATTAAACACTGTAAAGCAAACATAAATTATGAGATCTTAAAGAGTGGATCTTCAACTTGAGATGATTTTGAATTTTGAGCGTAATAATGGGATTTGCAGCCCCTGGCGAGTCAATTTATAGGGTAAATGTGTAGCCATGCTTGTCTGGTCCTTTTTCAACTTAACTCTTTTCCCTGATTTATGTTCAAAGGAAATTGCCCCTATAATCTGAAAAGATAGAACAAAATTATAATCTTATTCAGGTGTTTCTCTGGAAAATATATTTTTTGCTACTTATAGTGGGACATATCATGAATGAATTTTTACACCTTTCTGAGAGTTTATGAGAATCTATGTTTATGAGAACCTATTTTCTGATTTCTCTGTCCTAGATCTGGTAACTATTTAACTTCCTGTCTTAGGGGTTTATAGACAAGCATGGTTTCCCCTTCATCTTATTAAACTTCATCTTATTATTCATCTTACAAAACTCTCCTGTCTCCGTTCGATTTTAACAACAACACGGAGTGAAAATCAGCGATTTATTTCATAAGTCTAAATGGTGAAGGTCACGTGATATAGTATCTCCTTCCTGTTGAATGGAAAGATAGAACGAAAAGGATTGAACAAACTTTGAAAAATAAATGATTAAAGTGAAGAATAGTTGTGCTTCTTGATGTTAAGTACACGTTCAGTTGAAAACACTGACATCAAGTGGCATGTAGAGGAATTGTTGAACTATTTATTCTCTTTCTGTATCTGTTTCGCACAAGCAGTGGCGCCGCCAGGATTTTTTATTGGGGGGGGCAAAACAGGAGGGGTCCGGGGCGAAGCCCCAGAAAAAATGTTCCAGGCCACGCCCTCTACTTTCGCTATAAATGAGACCAACGCCCTTTTCACTGATTTAAATAAAGATTAATTCATTTGCAATTAGAAAAACGCCAACAATTCCTGTCATCAACCTAATACGCCACTCATGGCCACTAGAATTGTCGGCAGTCTGTCAGATTCTGTCAAATTCAGAATTCAAAGGTTATCAGTGTCAGACTTCGGGCCTATCACCACGTGCAGANGAATGAATTTTTACACCTTTCTGAGAGTTTATGAGAATCTATGTTTATGAGAACCTATTTTCTGATTTCTCTGTCCTAGATCTGGTAACTATTTAACTTCCTGTCTTAGGGGTTTATAGACAAGCATGGTTTCCCCTTCATCTTATTAAACTTCATCTTATTATTCATCTTACAAAACTCTCCTGTCTCCGTTCGATTTTAACAACAACACGGAGTGAAAATCAGCGATTTATTTCATAAGTCTAAATGGTGAAGGTCACGTGATATAGTATCTCCTTCCTGTTGAATGGAAAGATAGAACGAAAAGGATTGAACAAACTTTGAAAAATAAATGATTAAAGTGAAGAATAGTTGTGCTTCTTGATGTTAAGTACACGTTCAGTTGAAAACACTGACATCAAGTGGCATGTAGAGGAATTGTTGAACTATTTATTCTCTTTCTGTATCTGTTTCGCACAAAGCTGCCGAGTTTCTGCATTGTTTGCGTGTTTTGATGGAAGATAAAAAACAAGACAAAGTTGGATTTTGGATAAAACACTCTCAAGTTCCCTAAAAGTAATAAGACACAAAATCTAGGAGTCTTCATCACACAAACAGTATTGACGTTGAGGTTTAAAAATACTTGAACAGTTTAGTTTTGCTGGAGAACTCACTTTTCTGTGAGAGGTACTAGATTCTGGAATCATTTGTTGTGCACTGACAATTCTGCATGCTTTGATATGGAATTTGTGTTTTCTTGTTGTGAGATGGAAAACAGTAAGTTCGATTTCTGCTGAATTATTCCAAAGGAATTAAGACACAAAACTTAGCAGTTTGTTCTTTCATTCCTATAATTTTCAATTCATAATTTACCATTGATCAATTTACCAATTTCTAATATTTCTCGTCTGTTTATCGAACTTGAATATTTACGAAGGAAGAGGTGGTTTGCGTAATATGTCCTTTCAATTCTCTTGAAAAATTCACATTTTATTTGCAATGCTGATTGATACTTGTGCTTTGAACTGAACTCACTGGCTTCATCCTAACTAACCTAGTGAATCTTTCACTGATTGTAGTTCCTCCCTGTGGCCTAAAACTATCTCTGTTGTTCGTTTTCAATTACATTTATCTTATGTGTCTGGCAGGCTTCATTTGCTGGCAAGTCCGTACCTATTCCCAACAGAACGACAGTAAAGTTTCGTCTGCTGCTCTTCTGTAATTTCTTAAAGTTCCTCCGGTCAATAACTAGTTTATATGGAACAAAATTGTTGGTTTGTTTGCTGCATCTCTTAGAGTCTTTTTTTCGTTTTCAGGCAAACAAAAAATGCTTTTGCAGCTCGCAGCAACTCTGAAGTTGCTGGACGATAACATTACATAATTTGTGCAGCTTTAGTAATTAATAATTCGAATAATTAGTGAGCTCTTGCGAATTTGACCTACCCGGTACCAAAATCAATTTTAAAACCACCAAACTGTTATTTGCAAAATCAATTCTTAACTCTCTTACCACAAAGATTCTTTTTGGAGACGTTGGCGACAAAGCTTCTCCCTCATCAAATGATGTCATCTCAGTGATGGTTCCCTCTTGGCATTCCTGCAAAATTTAACAACATCATCACAATACAAACTTATTTGAAGTAGGACAGGATAGTTAAAACTGCTGCTGCTCCAAAGAGAAAGCGAAAAGGCAATGTTAAATATCACCAGGAAGTGACCCAAGAAAACCCTTTCACAGCACAGGAAATTCAAGTTTGCATAGACGCAGTGGTGGATTTAAAGGGGCAAGGGGGCAACTGCCCCCACTTCGAGAAGAGACTCTGCTTGCTGCCCCTTTTTAGGCAAAAAGTGGGCCCTTAATCATGACGTTAACCCACTTTAAATCTGCTTCAGGCAGAATGTAGGAGACAATTTTCTAGATATTTAAAGTCTCTCGACGTGAAGATTGATTTTTTAGTATACCCGTAGAGGAGCTGCTGATATCTGCTTGAAAGGTATTATCATTTTAAATAACATACGGCTGTTTTCAGTCAGCTGAAGTGAACTATTAGACAAGTGGCTGAAAGGGGAGCATTGCCACCCGAGAGGGCAATTCATGGGGAAATGTTTTTATGGCGTAGTTTTGGGCGTAGAATTCGAATCTGGATGTTGATCGGGCATGTGAGGGGGCGTTTCCGAGACATGGGGGGTCGAAGGTGAACATTTCATAATTCCCAGCATCAATCGATTTTGCAAGGAAAATATCAGATAGCTATGTCTAAAGCAGTCTATTTTTGCAACCTTAGACAAATTATTGCTGTAGCAGGACAAGCAATATTCATTTCTTTTTTTTGGGGGGCTTGGTGAAATTCATAACCTAACGTAACCACATGGCTAGAAATCTACTTTATTTACAAATGTATCATTCTTTTCATAGCATAGGTCTTCGTAGTCTGTTAGATCTCCGCCGGGGATCTACACCATTCTCTTCATCAACATTATCCCATTCCTCTCCTATGAAATCTGAATATTCGGTGACAAAAAACTCAGAAATATCCTCAGGGCAGGGATCCGATATCCAATCAACAGTAAAGTAATTGTTCCGTCCATGTCAATTTGGCTCCTCTGATTCTATTTTATTTATTTTTATTTTATTTTAGAATTCTTTACCCAGGGTTACAAGTCAGTTTGGATAACTGTTTTACAATGTACCCTGCAACTAAAAATAAAAAATAACCTATTACAATATATTTGTCTAAACCTATAAATGTACAATATATATTAATCAAAAACTTAAATAGAAAAGAAAAACGAAAATGTAAAACCAGCTTTCCTTGAATATTTTCAATTATGAGCTTTGAGTTTGGCTTTAAATGACTGGATGGAAGGGGCTAATTTGATATCAGAATGGAGTTTGTTCCATGTATCAGCTCCTCGGAAAGCAAATGACTTTTTACCATAAGCTATTCTCATTCGAGGTATCGCTAGATCGCATTTCGTATTTAGTAAGACCCGATCGTTGACACCAGATAATCGGGAGAAAATCTGACAGAGGTTGTCAGGTGCAAGTCCATTTAGGGACTTATATACCATGGTGGAAGTTTCTCTATGGACAAGCCTATCAACGGAGTGCCATCCTAGTCTTTGCAACAATGGAGCAGCTGATGTATCAAAAGGGCTGCCCGTGACAATTCTTGCAGCTCTATTCTGTAATTTTTGCAAGGTATTCAGCTTGGTATCGCCACAGCATCCCCACACTGAGCAACAATAGCTAAGGTGAGGCTCAACAATACTTAAATACATGTTCCTTAACGTGTCTTCTTGTACAAATTGTTTCGCATATTTCAAAAGTCCAAGGGCTCGTGAAATCTTCTTTTGTATGAACTTTGCCTGGCTTCCCCATTTCAAATTTTCGTCAATCATGACACCAAGATATTTAGTTTCATGAACAAAATCGATATCTTTCCCATTAACTTGGAAGCAGGGGGCGATTTCTGACGTTTTGTTTATCTGCCCGAGCTTTTGGGCTGAACCAATTATCATGGCTTGTGTGCTTGATTCGATAGTTATGCATGACGCTTGCCTCCATATCTTTGCAACGAAATTTGCTCACCTTGTGTGCCTTTCAAGGCTGCGCCTACATAGTAGAAGCAAAGACTAATCAAGAATTTTCTTGCCGATTGCAAACTTTCTCCAACATACTGCCTTCCCTGCATAATTGAATGATTACATCCTATATTTCTCTTTAAAGAGAGCACACAGATTTCTTTTAACTAGAAACAAAACGATCACTGGGGTATTGTTCTGTACCACGATTACTGAAGGCTGCAACATACTCTAGCCTATCTTTCACTATCTTCCTGAAAGCCTTCCTATCCTGTTCCAAGACAAGGACAAGACATAATAATTGCAAGAAAAGGCGAGCAGTCCCAGAAGTACATGTTTCTGCGCATGGGATAGATCACACGACGTAAGATCAAGGACATGTCTTGCTTTATCAGTACCGTTGTCGATAAACACCAGGTAGCCATAAGTTCCGGGCACCGTCAGTGCTGAGATATTGCTGTACCAGTGCTGCGACGTGTTCAGTTTCAATGGAAACTCTTTCTTAGGGCGGTTGTAACATGGCTGTGACTGTTGTTCTAACGCCGTAGTGGCGCTGTAAGAGTTGAATTTAATTCAAATTTACTGGCCCTTATGGTTACTCAGCCACAATAAATTCTTCATCGCATGTGTCGGGAGGTGCTTGTGATCGTTTCATTGTTCTCATAAAACACAACTAGCCAATTAAATATGAGCAAATATGACACCATTTTACAACAACGAGTTAGCTGGGAAGTTGTTGAGACCAATTGAAACACATTTACGGCGCATTTACTACGGTAGAGCAACAGTCACAGTCATGGTAGAGCCTCCGTATACAGCAATGTCTCAGCACTGTCCCCGGCACTTATGACAATATGGAATTACGTACACACGACAGATGTTTTGACCATTATTAAAGAGCAAAGGCATGATGCAAAGATAGCAAGTTTTTGCGTCAGCATCTAAATGGTTAGTCTCCAATTCATGGTCACATGGTACCCCTTCCCTACCTATTTTCACATAACTTTTCTTTCTTGCGAAGTACATTGCACAATTTCCAAGCTGAGACTAATTATCCACCCAAATTGTCAACTGGAACAGCCCCTTATTGTTTTTCTAGTTCTTCATGAATTTCTTACAATCGGATGGTATCCCTACGTTAAAACTTTAAACTTACTTAGCAAACTTCCAAATCAACGCAGGAACATAAGGATACCATCCGATTGTAAACGCTTCACGAACGAGAAAAACAAGAAGCAGCTGTTCGAGTTGATAATTCGTTTCATCTTAGAAATTGTGCAGTGTACTTCGCAAATGAATTGGAAACCAACCATTTAGGAGCTGACACAAAAACTTGCTATCTTTTGAATTACGCCTTGCGCCAAAATTCTTCAGTACCTCGAGAACGAAAATAAGGAGATAATTCTGACGGGTGACACCAACTGTAATCTGTTGCATAAAGAGGAATGAGTCTGATGATAATGATCGTTTACCTCCTTGTGGTTCTACGGGTACTGCTGATGCGGGCACTAGTATACCGGGTGTCCCAGAAAAAAGGTAACAGATTTGATCAGGGGTTGCGATAAGAATTTAGCTTGAATCGATCGGAAAGAGTTTTTAAACTAATTCTCAATGGTTATCTTGAAGATAGCTACCTTGTTTGTTGATATTGGTGCTTTGAGAGTTGAAATAATAGTCTTGAAACCTCAAACTTGCCTCCACCTCCAAACCAGAGCTTTTGGGTTTTGGCCCAAGCTGTTAACCGCTGCGTTGTGGAATCTCCTGAATCATAGCGAAGTGCAAACAAGAAACCTCGTGCCTAGGACAACATTTGAATGCAAAGCCGAACTGAATTTGACAATCGGATCAAGAATTTATTCCCTAAAAGACATGTTTCTTCATTCTACCAAGAGTTCAAATTGTATCTGTCTAATAAAAGTTATTCACCAGCGAAATAATTCCCTTGGCGTGAATACATAAATTGCATCTTGCAATCTTCATTGCCTGAACGAATTGCATTTTGTAGCATTTCTCGTGGAAACATTACCAAACAAGCAATGGTATATACCCAAGGGAACAAATGTCCAATGATAAGATCCTTAGAAATGTTGGCTCGTGCTTGGATTATTGTTTTTTTGTAAGTGCTTTTTGACTGAAGAAAGATATTCCTTGGTGACTATATTCATTGATATTTTCATTCATTTACAGTTTTGAANTACTTTGTCCCAATTTGAGATTTTATAGGCTCCTTTGAAGATGTTTGGAAATTGGATGGAACCAAAAAGTACAACTCTCTAAAAATGTAAAGGAATTACGTTTGGAAGCAATAACTCACTAAAAATGCGTTTAAAGTGTGCATAGAGAATGCTCTCTCTATCTCAATTCTAGCGCGTTTTTGCTCTAGTGTGAACCAAGCTTAAGCTCAAGGAATAATGTCTTGGAATATCTTCCACAACTGATTTTCTTTGAAATCAAACAAGCCTGGTGCATGTCGGAAAATAGAATCGAAGGTGCTGTGGGCTTCTGTCTTCAGGAATGGGGTTTAGGACTTTGATATCATTTGTACATTCCTTGCCTCACTGCAACGACATCAGTGTATCAATCGTGTTCTTGAAGCTGAATATTTCACTCTGAAGTTTCATTCTCTTGGGATTTAGAATCGCTAAATCTACTTTCGCGGGGCCAGAGCCCCGTGAATATCAATTTTCACCAACTGTGCAAAAGAGGAAGAAAGGTACTCAATCGTGCAATTTTTAGTAGTTTACTTTATATAATAAGGCATTTTTTCGAGATTTTGATACTCTAATTGCAAAATTTGCCCGAGAAGCCTCTCGATATCGCGTTCCTTTATTTTCACAATAGGGGCATTTTCCAACGATTTAAAGGGCGTGGTCTCAAAAATTTTTGCTCGCTCCGCTCGCACCGAGATTTAACCGTTCCCCAAACTGTATGCTGTTTGTTCAAATGGGGCTGCCAATGAATTGTCATCATTTGGTTTCAGCGCATTGTCTGAAGAAAGAATTAGCTTTCAAAAGTCTGGATATGTACAACAGACAATTGTCACAGTTTTCTGGGGGGCGCCAAAATATGTTTGTGCTCCCCCAGCCAATTTGGAGCCACCACGCCACTGCGCAGGAACATGTACTTCTGGGACTGCTCGCCTTTTCTTGCAATTACTATATCTTGTCCTTGCCTTGGAAAACTTTCAAGGAAGGCTTTCAAGAAGAAAGTGAAAGATAGGCTAGAGTATGTTGCAGCCTTTATTGATCTTGGTACAGAACGTCACCCCAGTGATCGTTTTGTTTCTAGTCTAAAGAAATCTATGTGCTCTCTTTAAAGAGAAATATAGGATGTAATCATTCAATTATGCAGGAAGGCAGTATATTGGAGAAAGTTTACAATCGGCAAGAAAATTCTTGATTTGTCTTTGCTTCTACTATGTAGGCGCAGCCTTGAAAGGCACACAAGGCGAGCAAATTTCGTTGCAAAGATATGGAGGCAAGCGTCATGTATAGCTATCGAATCAGAGGAGCCAAATTGACATGGACGGAACATTGACTTTACTGTTGATTGGATATCGGATCCCTGCCCCGAGGATATTTCTGAGTTTTTTGTCACCGAATATTCAGATTTCAGAGGAGACGAATGGGATAATTTTGATGAAGAGAATGGTATAGATCCCCAGCGGAGATCTAACAGACTACGAAGACCTATGAAGACCTATGAAGAGAGTGATACATTTGTAAATAAAGTAGATTTATAGCCATGAAGTTACGTTAGGTTATGAATTTCACCACGCCCCCCAAAAATCGGAAATGAATATTTCTTGTCCTGCTACAGCACTAATTTGTCAAAGGTTGCAAAAATAGACTGCTTTAGACAGAGCTATCTGATATTTTCCTTGCAAAATCGATTCAAGTTGGGCATTATGAAATGTTCAACTTCGACCCCCCATATCTGGGAAAGGCCCCCTAGCACGCCCGATCAACACATCCAGATTCGAATTCTACGCCCTAAACTACGCCAGAAAAACATTGTCCCATGAATTGCCCTCTCCGGTGGCAATGCTCCCCTTTCAGCCACTGGTCTATATGTTTTGGAGATTCATTTCTAGGTTCATGAAGTACATGAAACATATGTGTGTAGTTTCTGTGCAATTGATATTGTGCATGTTCTTACGATCTTTTGATCGTTCTGCGATTAAACCTTAGGAGATTAGCAAATTTCTCCAAATTCTGATCATCTCTACTTCATGCGTTCGAAAAATCATGTGAAAAATATATTAACGATTCATAAAAAATTTCAGACAGTAAAAACGATCCTAAATGGAAGCTGCAAAAGGTTTACTTTATTGGCATCTTAAGATCTTTCTAAACCATCTTATCATCTGGGTGTAATTAAATGACCATTGCAAACCTTTATTTAATACATGATAAAGATAAATTTGGAATTTGGTCAACTAAAAGGGTTGGTCCTGATTTCATGGTTTGTCTTCACAAATACCGGGTGTCCCAATAAAAAGTACTCCCGTTTATAAAATCACCAAAACTCGATTATCAAACCAATTATAAAATTTTCTGTTTGATCTCGTTTTTTAATGATCCAAATATATTAAAAGATAATATAATATTTGTTTTCAATAGTTAAAGGGTTTAAAATGACGGGCTGAAAAACCTTATTAGGAGCTATGCTCTTTAAGCAACATCGTAAATCTTGCTTAGGAGCCATTATTTGGAGATGGTTGATTGTCCTTCAAGTCTACAATGATAGTTTGCGTTTCTCTTTGTGACATCTATGACCAAACTAGAAGCATAATTTATAAGTAGAAATCAATCTGGTAATCATCAGTGCTCTTTTGCAGTATACTGCAAAACCAGGCAGCCATAAAAAGAGCTAACTTTGCTAATTTTAAAATCAATCACAACATGAGCTATGGCTGGGAAAATAATTTGGTTTTTGGTCTACTTGCCAAAAAAGAGAAATGTAGAGATCGGCCCTGTAATCAAATGTTGGTGATTTTCAAAGATGAGTACTTTTTTGGGACACCCGGTAGTTAAATTGAATCTAAGCATATAAAAGCTATTGATAAAAATAGCCGTGCACAAACAATAGTCTGTGACACGTGTCGAGCCATATTTGGGTAAATGATCTATGTCAACAGGAAATACTGATATCTGATAGGCTAGAATTTGACCGGCTAGCTAAAAAAAAAAACAATATGCTTACATTCCCCTTAACATGTGAGTCGTTTGATGTCATAAATGCGTAAATCTTAAATAAAGGTTCTTTCAGGTTTTATGAAGAATTTTGCACTCAAATACGTGACGTGGTAAGATCATCAATATATATATACATCAATGATATAACGTGGCAGAGCCACACAACGTTATTTAACAGTTACATCTCATAGGACGGCAAAAGTGATGTCAGCGCGAAAATCCACCACCGGAGCCCCCAAGCCCGGACCGTGCAACCCGAAAGAAAGCCAAAGTGAATCATCAATGAAATGCCTTTTCTAGATCCCAATTTGTGGCTGTTCATTCCATTCGTAAATATATAGTTTTTCGAATGTAATCGATCCTTCGTTGGCATAAGCTATATGGTAGAAAATATACGATGCCCTTATCAGCTGACAAAATTTGTCTTAACCCTAATCCATATCCTCCCTCAAGGTTTTATTTGCTGCGTTTCTTAACGACATCAGCTATGTCCTCCCAGTCTCCCTGACCTTTACTAATGATCTATTAGCTACATTTTGATGACAAAAATTTCAACAATAGAACTCACAGGTCACGTGACATGCCCATATTTGGAAGCAGGTAACAGCAAAATCGTTGTTTTCGACGATTTCAGTGGCAAAACTTGCTTAAATTATGAAGTATTATATCTTGCACGAATCAGCAAGCAAAGGGCTTTAATTTGATACCGGAATTTCTGAAATTTGATGACGTCAGCATTTTTTTATTATGACGTCATTTTGGCAGCCATTTTGGGCTAATTAGCAAACTTTTCAAATATTGTCCACCTTTTTCCATTAAAAACACCCCAATGATGCATTTGTGATGGATTATCACCATTTTGCTGCTTCTTTTTGTCAATTTTTACATGGAACAAATTTATAACATAAATTACGTCATCGGAATTGAATAATTTCTACCAAAATATCATTCAAAAATCGCTATTTACAATAAGATAACATTTTTCAGCAAGTATTTTGACAAACTAGACCAGAAACCGCATACAGTTCCTTCAAAATCTTCGCTAAACTCAAATTTAACTTAAGAACCTGATTTTGGCCAATTTTCAACTTTATGACGTCACTGTGACGTCATAGGGCATGGCAACCACACCCAAACTGTGCTACATGTTGCAAATTACTTGCTCTAAAACTGTGCCAAGTTATACCGAATTCTGGTTAGTCTAAGGCTGTTTTCAGAGGGGGGGGTGGAAAGCACCCCCCCATATATGGTAGCTTGAAAAAAGCCCACATGGATTAGGGTTAAAGGAGAAGTCCGGGATAATTTTGTCTTGGGTTCGTTTAGGACATTTCAAGGTGCTAAATTCATTTCTGAAATAATTTTTGAAAAATTCCTCACCGATTTGGAGTTACTAGCTCCCAAAGACCATCCCGAGTCCATTTCCGAGAAAGCACGGGTTTGATTGTGCTTTTATCCCGCGAGACACGTGACGTCATATGAGATCAGTGGTTTTGAGCAATTAGACCCATTCAAGTGCGTTCACTGTGAGATAACAAGAGATCAAGGGAAGTTTGTGTGCCTTTTGCGACGCAATTTCCCTGATAAAAAGGTCTCAAAAGCTTTGAAGAGGAACTGTTTGATGATGAAATAATCAGAATTGGAATGATCAACGTCGATTATGTTCGAGATTCAGGAATACGATAGCCAGCAATCAAAAGATGGAATGGATTGAAGATGAGAATGCCGATTGATATTGGTATGAGACACAACATAGCATGGTAAGCAAGTTGCTCTGGTTTCTAATTTATAATATATTTACTTGGCATCTACAAGAAAATCTCAAGTTGTCTGATCAACAAATGCCGTAGTTAGCAAATCAGTTTAATACGAGATGAAAGAGAAAGGAAGGACCGCCTGTCTTAGGCCATGAATGACCCTGCACTAAAAACACTTAAAACGGAAATGGTCTAGACAGACTAACTCATCGAACTCAAGTTGCTCTGGTTTTCTAATGAAAACATCTATTTATAATATATTTACTTGGCATCTACAAGAACATCTCATGTGGTCTGATCAACAAATGCCGTTTGTAGCAAATCAGTTTAATACGAGATGAGAGGGAAAGGAAGGACCTGCCTTAGGCCATGAACCTGCAAGTTTTAACTCATCGAACATTGTGAAATTTATTTTCGAGAAGGTACTATAAGTCTGTCTAAACGAAATATTTATTTGAATTTACCATTCTGCTTTTCAGGTGAAGGTTGAAAATGCTTCCAACATGCTCACAGCATACTCAGAAAATAAACGCAGAGGATAAATCATAGATTGCTGATGATGAAGACTTCAAAGTTATATGTTTAAACTCGCCTATATTTCTAAATATTTTACAGTAATATGGTATTGTAGATTAAATATTCTTGGATGACATACCAACTTTTGATGAAGTATAATGCATATTACAACTTGCTGCAGAATAGCTATTTTATTCCAAATTCTAATTAGTGTTTTGGTATACAGTCCACAGTTAATACTTACAAGCAATTATGTAGTCAGGGGTTCAGCAGCTAAACTTGATAAAAGCTAAGAAACTATCAAAGTATCTGCCCCCGCTGATTTTAATGTTTTACAGAAGGAGCCTTTCATTCAGCATGCGGTCTCTGCCATTTTGGGGTAACTACTCTTCCTGAACCCTTTGCCATCAGTGGCGGACTGGCCCACCGGCCCGTGGCCGGTGGGCCCCCCTCAAAATATGGTAAAAAGGGCCCCTTTTCGCTGAAAAAGGGCCCCTTTTGCAAAAAAAGACAAATATTTCTCTTTGATGTCCCCTTTCGAATAATGGACATCTCACTATACACGCCAAAGCTCTGGTTTGGAGGTGGAGTCAAATTTGAACTTTAAAGAATAATATTTCAACTTTGGAAGCACCAATATCAATAAACATGGCACCTATGTTTAACTTAACTTCTCATGATTAACTTAAAATTTATTGCGAATTGATTGAAGCTAAATTGGCATCACCAGCCCTGATAAAATCTGTTACCTTTTATTTGGGACACCCGGTATACCGCGTGCGCCAAAAAAAACTATCCACTTTAGACAGACCACGATAAATCGTTCACTGGACTGATTTTGAAGATTTATGGCTTAATCTTTGCTAGAATTCATAATTAGATTCAAAGATTTTTGTAAAAATTTTAGTCTTCTTTTTCTTGAGCTGTAATCGAGTTTCTTAAAATTTTCGGTCTCGAAAACACTGAAAACGATAACAAATCATCGATAAATTTTTTAAAAGACTCGACATGAAAGGACAAAGAGAAAAGTTTGGGGATTTAAAAATCGATTAGTTATAATCTGCAGCACGAGCCTTAGTTCAACGTTCGGAAAATGTAGCAGTATATTCTTTTAATGAAGAAAATGATGTAGGATGCTATTTTATAGAAAATTTGTTACAAAATGGTCAAAATTATATTTTAGCACTGGCAAAAAAGAGATTTGTAGAAGTGTTCAAAGCCAAAGTAGAAGGAGAGTCCTCGAAAATTTTCCTGGGGGCTTTGCCCCCAGACCCCCTCATGTTAGTACCTCTACTTAATTTGCACTAGCCATGCCGCTGATTGCAACGAAATTTTCTCCTGACCACACCCTCATTTTTCGGGCCACACCCACTAGGGCCCCCTTAAGTCCTCCATGGCCGGTGAAAAATTCTGAGCCAGTCCGCCACTGTTTGCCATGTCACTCCAAGTTAAAAGGGTTAAAGATACGTGGATATAAGTAAGTTGTTATTTACAATGTGGTACTTCCTGTTTCAAAAAGTGAGAGCAAATGTCACCCTTTCTCTACCCATTACTGAATATTCTCTCCACCCCAATATCTTGAAAACCAAAATATTGCTATTGATTTTTACAAAATTCTTACTGAAATCTGCTGAAATAGTGATTTTTCCTGTTCATTTTATGGTTTCAAAGACCTAACATACTAAACTATTGTTTATTCTTTTGTTCAAGAACCCTAAATGTTGATATAATAAAAAATTTCAGACCGAAAATATTGACATAAACACACTACACTGAAAACAAAGGGTTACCCCCTAGGCTTGGGTACCTGACAAGCAGGTGTTGCAGAATAAATCTGGGCTAGTTACAAGGGGTTGGAACAAGCTAGGCGTGTGGGTATTTGATTTATCTAAAAACCTAATCTGTAAAGTTTTGAAGATTTGCCTGATAAAATTTTGTCTTTGCTGTCTGCAAGTGTTTCTTCTGACATCTGTGAGTTCCTAATTTGGTTGAGGCAAAAGGTGATGGGATCTGCCAGTGTCTGATGAAATACTATTTAAAAATCAAGTTATAGAATACTCGGGTCCTGATTCTTGGCTAATCCACGATGCCCAATACCCTTTCTTTGGGCATCATTGTTGTGGGTTGGAGAAACCAGGGAGAATCTCGAAGAAAACTTTGACTCTAGCTTCTTTCTTGTGGGTTTTCTCTTGAAAATTCTCTATGATCTGTTACTACAAAGTTCCCATGCCCATCTTCGCCATGCAGACTTTCC
Source organism: Aurelia aurita (assembly GCA_004194415.1). Taxonomy (NCBI): domain Eukaryota; kingdom Metazoa; phylum Cnidaria; class Scyphozoa; order Semaeostomeae; family Ulmaridae; genus Aurelia; species Aurelia aurita. Next base: position 1,907,523 of record REGM01000025.1, on the reverse strand, counting down.
CAAATGCACGACGATGCGATCGGTTAAGTTTTCCTCCTCTTGTTTACTGCTATTTGCTAAGCCCAAGAATGGGATCACTTCCTGCAGCACCATCGACATTCACAACCATTCAATTCACAAGCACAACCAGTTTTATTTTCCAGTATTTCTCCGACTGCCGTCTCTGAAGCAGTTTTAAGGGCTGCAATGAAACATTTTCGAAGTGCAACCGGTCGAAATTGCGATAGCCAAGAAGTAAAGGTGAAAGGAACAACGCATCAAGCATACAAATAGCCCTATTCAAGCTTCTCTTTGATCGCGCGCACGAAAACCAGTGATCACATTTGACGTCACAATAGGGGATTAATTCTCGGAAACGACAACATTCCGAGAATTGTCCCGCAGAAAACGACTATTTGAATGGGTGATAACTCTAAAATTATTCGTTATTCATAAAAAATTGTTTTACGATCACTTTTCTCAGCTTCAGCTACCCCATATAAGCTCATGTCAAAATTATCCCGGAGTTCTCCTTTAATCAAGTATTATTTTACAGTCTAGTCACTCAAGCCATGGACAAGTTTTAAAACTTGGTTCATTAATGACAGCGCTAATTCTTTCCTAAAGTTTCACGTGGAAGAGCCCCTCTCGACACTGTTCTTGTATCCTCCTTTCGACTTTTTTTTATCACTAATGAGCATTGTTTATTATAGAACTTTTCTGAAACTTCTTTCATCAAAGTTTCAATGAAAAAGGGGCATGCAGTAGCACCTTTCTTGCACTCTAAATTATGGCTAATCAGACCGTAAACTGAGAATTGTCCATGAGTTGAGTGAACTGACTGTACCTGGTATTTTATGAAGGTTTGCAATGTCATATTCTGATGACAATATTGGTTAGAAATAGTGTCATTGTCTCATCAACGCAGACTTTTTTCGATTTTTGCATCTGCATTTTAGTATCATTTCTTGATTCATAAAGTATATCAGGTACTGCAAATTTACAAAGCAATCGAATAGACAAGTGCTTATCCTTTTATTATTGATTTGCTTAAAATTGCAGTTGATGCAGCTAACCCAGCCTTTATTCTGATATAGGAAGATGCCTAGAGTTACTTCATTCATATTCATGAATAAAACCGTTAATTGCAGCAGATAAAATGTCATTTACATTCAAAAGGGAGGAAAGCCGAATATTTGAAAGTATCCGAGGGATAAAGTAATTTTCTTACAGTAGAATTTGATAGAAGTTCTTTCAAGCTTCTAATTTCTTCTTCCTTCTTATAGTTTGCAATTTCCAACTGTTCAACTCTTTCTAACAGCTTTCGTTGGCTTTTGACCTGAAAGCAAAGTATTGGAAAGTACATATGTATATCTCTTGCGAGGAAAACCCAGGGATTTAGAAGATGTAAGCATGACGTCTTTTGCGCAAAATTTAGTAATTTTATAAATCGATAGAGTGCAGTAGCCAACTAACTCAATTTTGACCAAAATGTTGGCGATGGTTTTTCTCATTTCAAAAATTCAGTACAAATTTCAATCTTTGAAGGAGAGGGTCTTGCTGTCAATTAGAAGTATAGTTGATGTATAATTTTCATTTTTTATAAGCCAAAAGCAACCTTTGTCCAAATTAAAGTACAAAACTTGCAGAAGATTAAGTCAATGAATATTAGACACTATAGTCTGTTTTGCTTAGACAACATTTAAAGTTATAATTTTCGTCCTAGTAATCGCTATTAGTCGCTTAGGTATTACCCCCTCAACGCTCAAACTAGGACTCCTATTTTTACATACACAGAAACTGGATCAAGTTACCCAGCAGCGACGATTTTCTGTTGAAACAATCATGCACAATATTTAAAAGATAAGCAGTAAAATATTTTCATTTTATGGCTAAAAGAAACATTAATCTCTCTACTCACACATTGTTTTCCAACTTGCAGCACTGAAAACGCGAATTTTGAGCCTTTTTGTCATCAGCGTTTTACTTAGGCCATCCGCCAATGTTATCAAAATGACTCTGTCTCAAAGTCACTGATGTAGTTTAATTTATGTGCATGTGTGATTATGAGTCGCAATTAAAGCGTCCGGTGGATCTATCGATAGCGATAAATAAGATATTTTAATCAACCTAGCTACACCCACAAGAGCCCATTTATTGGTATTCTGAAAGCATTAATAAATGCCTCAATGATATGAAAATCGTTGCAGAAAATGCAGCTTGAATACCTACCAATTTTTTCTTAAGAATTGTCTTAATGTTTGTAAGTAGTTCCTCCTGACTGGATTGTATAAATTCTATGATCTTCTCGGTATCAACTGAAGGTGCTTTTGCAGGAGTCGAGTCTAAACTGGATTTCTTTTGTTTTGCTAGGTCTTCTGCTTCCACTGCATCATTATTCACAAGCACTGATGTGTATGAGTTACGTTTTTCAGACGATGCTGGTGATATGACGCCAGCCATAACATTAGATGCTGGTTTGAGAACAGGATTTATAACCGACATCATTGCACCATGCACTACGCTTTTGCTTTGTGTGAATTTTTCCGAAATTGGTAGGACTCGAATTGATGATTTATTTCCTTTCGTATCCAGTTCAGTTGCACTTGGAATCTTTAAATTGCTTCCCCTCCTATCATCTTTGTCTCTTCGAGCACTCGCTCGTCGAAAGCTGCTACTTTTTGGATCAGGTGAGCCTCTTACGTCATGTACTTTGGAGAGACCCGTACTGCTGCTTAGATTTAGATACATGCTCCCTAGGTCTTCATCAGATTCACTTGTTGTGTCTGCCATTTGCCCCTCGTTTCGGTTGTTGTCTTTTTTAAGACGGTTCCTTCCATGTTTTGCAAGAATCTTTTGTGCATTCGGGTATTCTTTGATTGCATTTAATACCTCATCTTTTGATAAGACGAAAAGTTCCACATAACCATATGCTCTTACATCAGCTGTGCGTCTAAGTAAAAGAGATACTTGGTATCACCAACTCATATATAAAAATAAAACATACCGGATGAGTCAGGAAAAACAATCCCCATTTGAAAGGCCACTGCTCCTTGGATATTAAAGTGATAATATTGACAAATACATTATTTAATGGTTGACATGTTCAAATATAATTTAAAGTTTACCTGACTTAAATGGGTCTCTCCGTTCTGAAATTGTGAGCGATTTTCTGGAGAAAGCCCCTTCAAGAAACCTTCAAAACAAGCCTAAAATCACAAGCAAATTTTCCAAATATTTCTGACTTACAGCAATGACTTGCACACTTACACGTGCTTTAGAACGTGTTATCCTCTTGGGAGGATAAAATATCCGAGAATATTGTTGTTATGTTCCCAGGGATGGCAATCCAGGGATGGCACTTTCGTCCTCCCAAAGGGATAAAACGTGCTAAAGCATGTACAAGTCATTGCTATTAAGGCAGAAATATGACGAAAATTTTGTCGTGATTTTATGCCGTTTTTGAAGGTTTCTTGGAGGGAAATTCTTGAGAAAATCCTTCATAATTTCAGAACGGAGTGGCCGATTTCAGTCAGGTAAAATTTAGAATTTATTTGAATATGTCCAATATTAACCAAGATATTTACCAATATTATTGCCTCGATATCCAGGGAGCAGTGGCCTTTCAAACGGGGATTGTTTTCTCTGACTCACCCGGTAGGAGTTAAGATCTAAAATTGTTTCTTATAGTGATCAAGTGTGAAATTGGAAAATTAGTGCAACGGCTGATTAAAAACGTTTAAAATGTTTATGAGCTTGAAGCTTTGTAAATTTTTATCAGATTTCTTTCAACAAAATGTTCATTTTTTAGTATACATGCAAATTCAGATAAACAGATTTATTTGAGGCGAATCAGTCATGCCATGCTCAAGTTACAAGCAGTTTTATGAACATCATTGCAGAATACATCAAAACAGGCCTCAGATCCTGAATCAAGTATGCTAGCAATACAGCCTAACGATACTAGAGAACAGAAGAAAACATCTGAAATAAGTCCAAGTGTATCAAATTATAGATAAGGAATTTTATCTACGCGAAAAGTCGCATAGGCAGAGTTTAGTTTTGATAGATAAAGGGCTGAATTTTTAGAAAGTTTGGTCAAGGGTTTTGGACCTGTTATCGAGGATTCTGCTGTGGAATATTTGAAAAAAATTGACGACGATACGTCCAATTCTGACGAATTAAATTTTGTATGCAAGTTGACATAATTGGTACTCATCAATTTTCCGTATTAAACATGCCTGAAGAATAGTTAGAGAAATACATGCTCGCAGGCGTTTTAGCCTTTATGACTCACCTTGTAGATATTCGTCTGTGGAAGAATTCAAATAAGCTACCGGATGTGTAAAAGAAGTTGCATCTTTTGGATGAATGTAGAAACAAATTAAATTGACAAATTTCATTGTTGCTTTGATCAACCGATGAAAGTGGTACTTGGACATAGAGACACACTTTAAGATATTTCTGTCAAAATCTATATTACAAAAGCAATAGACCTTTTAGCTTTGCTACAAAAGAGTCTCGATCGAGCGATAGTTTTATACATTTTAATACGAAATGTTTGATTGAGTGGCGTTACGATTTTTCACTACATTCAAAATTCTTCAGATTTTGCAAAATGTAAAAATATCGTTCGATCCAGACTCTCTTGCAGAATAGCTAAAAGGTATATTGAAACATTAATTGGCTTTAAAGCATTTCTTGGCGGAAAAGGAATATCATAGTTCTGCCTGCTGAAGAAACTTTGCAAGATTTGTTTTAGAATATAATTCTTTCCAAAATAGCCAATCGATTGAACTCAAAGCTTTTCGATATTATATTTCAATAACTTTAGCAACACCTAAATGTTTCCATAAAAACCTACATAACAAGTAACTTTTAGATTAGAGGAATAGATCAGCTTCTACAGTCCTTGAAAACCCAGGGAGAACACTCAGCACATACATATACCATTTTAATATCAGTCCGAGAAATTTTCAGGCAACTCAAAAATATCCGTTCAGCTCCATTGCAACCCAAACATATCAGCTGATTTTATGGTTGATATCTGTAAACGAGCGTAAAATATCCTGAAACGATGCTAAATTGAAATCACGATTGCCTTTAAAGAACATACAAATATCATTATAACTATTTTTGATGCCAAAAAATATCATGGCAATAATTTCAGTTTATATGTACCCATAAATATCACTTTCGGTGATATTCTGACCCAGAAGAATCGGACTTACCTCCCCGTATGTACATGTACGGAGTGTCCTCCCTGGGCTGGAAACGTGCAAAACTTTCGATTGTCCCGGTTGTGATTTTTCATATCGATCCGAGTCCGTAAGAGATATACAATAGAATTAATGAAACAGACCTGTTTTGCCCTTTGCTAAGACTCAGGATCCCAATTTCACCAAAAAAGTCTCCAGAATACAAAACTTTCAGGATTCGTCCAGTTTCACTGCGATGAAATAATGAACATTGATATAAATGTTCGTGAAATGGTTTTAGGGGACAATGAATGAATTACAAAAAACAAATAAATAGTTGTTGCTACTTGATTCCATTAAATTATCTCATCTTAAAGTAGTGTACCCATTACCGATAGCACGCACGAGCGCATAGACAATGGATGCATAAAGTTGCAGGAGAGTGCCCAGCTAATGATATTTTCGTTGATCGGAAACAATTTCACTGTTATTTCTCAGTTGCTGCATTGATGAAAATGGAAAGCTTGTGTTCTGAAAATATAGATAAATAGTCGATAGCAGCACGCATTTAGTTTCTGCTCAACTTTTCCTCTTCAGTCCTTCCTTTGTTGCTTACTATACCGGGTGAGTAAAAAATGTATCCACTGCTTGAAAAATCGTAGAGGAAAAGTATTGCAGCCAATTTGTAAAATTTAAAATCCATCATCTTATTGCGACTTCAGCTTAATTTTCGAGATTTTTCTCACTATTTAGCATGCATTATTTATTTCCCAAAACAGAACTAAAAATTGTCCTATTTCTCTACATGCTTTTAAACAGCTTAACCCTATTAATACCGGGCTTTTTGGACACTTGTACCAAGGGGGGGGGGGGCACAAAGTGCTCCCCTTTCATAACGTCGTGAATAATGTAGATATGAGGGCGATACTTGGTACAATGGTGCACGGTAGCAAAATCTACACAATATGCTACTTTTTTATTCTTCATTACATCCATGACGTCACTATGACGTCATAATGGCGGAAAATGCGATATTGTCTAACTAATGGCAAAATTGGCAATATCAAAGGTTTTATTTAATACTTCTTTCATTATAGCTGTAGAATATATCAAAAATCATCAAGGAGCAAAAATCAGCAATATAGTATCTATTTAAACTCATTATTTATTTAATTTATTCATTATTTAGTTACACCGGTTTTTCATTCTTTCATTAAAAGCTGTAATTACTGATGTAAATACTCTAAAATGGCATAAAATCTTTTAAAATGATCCTGAGAACCATATTTGACAACAAATCATGTATTGCATTTGTTATTAATTATATGACGTCATAAACTTTGATGACGCCATTAATTTTAAAACTGCTGAAGTCATCTAAATTGGATAAAATTATACATCATCTGAAAGCTCTCACTGAGAGCTATCGAATGGTGGTATTCTTAATGATCTCTGATTATCTTGGCAAAAACTAGACTCACTTCTTTAATTTACCACCCGACCATGTATCGAAAAGACATTGGTCACGTGATCAGTGTCTGCCATTTTGAAAAAAACATTCAATTGTTAATTAGCCTATTAAATTTTAGGAAAAGTCACGAAACCTCGGCTCGTTATCTTTTGAAGTGACGACACTACATCAGATAATATGTGCCGTGGGCAATTTGTGCCCCCCTCCCCCCGGTAGTAATAGGGTTAAATTGAGCTGCAGATTTTTATTTTGGCTTTTTAATGCTCAGTATTGATAGGACAGCATTATTACATTTAAAAAAATCTCCTTATCATCACAAAGCAATGCCTGACCTAAGAAAAACATTATTTTGCTATTTTCGTGATTGAAAAGTGGAATAAATCCAGCCACTCACGTGCAGTTTTTGCCATAAAACAGTAATTTCTTTAAAATACGACAATGTACGAAGACTAAGATTTGTTGCAACGTTTCGAGCTTCACTCTTCATCAGGTATAAAGATAATGAAGCGAGCGTAGAACGATACATTCGAAGGGTAATTTCAATAGAAAACAACAACATTGTTTTCTATTAGTTGTTGCCATAGTCCATGTAAGCTAGTTTTCGGAAATTTTTTATTTGAAATTAAGATGGTGCATTGTAAATTATGAATGAATTCTCAAAATTAAGTTAACCCCGCAGTCAGACAACGGAGTTGTAATTTTTAAAATCGGTATTATAGCTTTAATACCGGGTGAGTAAAAAAAAAAGCCCACGTCGTTTACAAAGATGCTGCTTCCTGAATATCAAATGCAATATATTGAAAATGTCTTTTTTGTAGCCGATATGTTCAATTAGATATATCTAAATTGCCCCGGCTTTAATCGGTAATTCCTTCCCTTGGCTACGGGAGATATTCTGTAGAAAGCACCCTTCAAAAACGTGAAAATGAAAGAAAAATACGATCAAAATTTCATCGTTTTTCCTATCTAACAACAATGAAATTTACATGTATTAGCACATATTATCCTCCAAGAGAATGGAATCCCACTAATGTCTAGTTCAATTACTACCCTGACCACCCCCCAGACACCCCTGGGTATTTGCTCAGAAAATATTCCCCGCCCACGGGCTTTTGGAAGTAAAATTTTCCGCGGTCTCCAGGGCATTAGACAACACCAGGAGTTTTGCATCATACAGTTACTAGCAATATGGCATATTCTCAATGCCCCACCCCGGGCATTTGTGCAAGCAATATTTTTTGACGCCCGGGTTGCCCAGGGGGGAGATGGTCGGGGTAGGAATTGAACGATACGTAAATAACTTTCTTATACTAGTGAAGACTTCATCCTCCCAAGAAGAAACACGTACCAAAGCATAAGCAAGTCATTGCTGTAAGGCAGAAATTGTGGGGAACTTGATTGCGATTTTAGGCCGCTTTTTAAGGTTCTTCGAGGGGGCTTTCTACAAAATCCATCATTTTGTCGCAAAAAATGGCCGATTTCAGCCAGAAAAATTCCTAAAATTAATTTAAGATGTCGGCTATTCAAAAAAATAATAAGAAATCATTTTTGCTGTGATATTCGGGGGAAAGTAGCCTTTCAAATGCATTTAGTTTTGCTGACTCACACTGTAATACAATTTTTCAAACAGTGGATACATTTTTGACTCACCCGGTATGATACCAACATTTGTTTCAGCTTAGAGCCTTGTTGTTGTGTTAGTGTTGTGATCAATTATTTTCAAGAAACCAATGCATCTCATGTCATATTGCAGAGTTACTGGCATGCTTCTCTTCGGAATCAAATAGTGAGCTATAATTTTAGCAAGGAAAGGGTAACGATACAAAACAACATTGTAGAACGGCCTATTCTACTCTTCCTAATTAAAGTTCGTTTGTCAATCAATAAAAAGACTCACATCTGTCAATGGGTATATTCCATTTTACCATATTAAAGACTAAAAACTATGCCTATCTTATTATATTCCGTCAAAACGTAAATTTGTTCATATTCTTTCAATTAATGGATGGCCTAGCTCTGACGATATTGTGTTAGTTTCTCAGATTTTCCCTGTTCAAGCGACCAAGCGTTTGGATCGCTCTACCAGCAGTTTCATTCTATCTAGGGTTCAATATTTTGGGATTCAACTGCATATCTTGTTGATAGATTACTAAAATTGAGAATACGCTATTGCGATTTACCCAGAATATTATTTTTCATTTATACTTGAATATCAATAGCTGGATATCGTCTAAAAACTGGATCTCGGCATTAGAATATGATGTAATCTTCAGCTAAAATGAGATAGGGAACAATGCAACTTTTGGAATATGAATTATTTCAATTTATTACAACTACCTGATAACTTCTAGGATTCCATCACTTATCACGTACATCTCTCTTGCTATTTCTCCTTTCCGACAAATATAATCTCCAGGCGTGAAAATTATCATTTTCATTTTTAGTACGAGGTCATGCAGAAATTCAGGCTGGCACTTTTGCAAGAATGTCACCTGTATAGAGGATTAAATTATGATTATTATTGTGAAAGATTTGCATAAATATCTGCTATGCATCAGCAGGGAAGTCAGCACTTTGCAGGGATATCATCAGTATTATGGAGGGATAGCATCAGTACAGTACTAGAGGGTTTTCTTCAGTTGTACGGAGGAGAGACCAATACAGTGCTGACTTTATTTCCCCAGAAGTACTGAAGATATCCCTTTGCTGTATTGATGATTCCCCCCCCCCCCCCTCCCCCCACAATACTGAACACACTCCGTTGTACTGCACATAAATTCTCTTGGGTGATTAAATCCTTAGCAACCGTACGATAGTGAAATCAATTATTGGCATAGACGTACTGAAAACAGTAACTTAAATTTAAATACCAATGCCAGCAAAGATAACAATTTTTTGGTAGCCTGGTTTCATTCATAATTTTTCTACCGTGCGTCCCAAAACAACATAAATGTTTGAACAATTCCTGTGGAAGAGCCTCATTTTCGAAGATTTCTACTTGAGCTTTATACTATAGATGAGCTCTTCACTTGAAATTTGCGACCTTGCACTCCTAGTCGAGTAGTTCCCTTAAACAAGTGATATTTCCGAGGCAACCTAAGAAAGACGGCTATTGAATTGAGCTAATACTGTCCATGCATCCGTTCGAGTCAATCATAAAACAAAAGATTCAGTTTTTTTTAATTAGTGGAAGATATATACCACCATATTTGATCAAAAAGCCTTCAAAATAAAATTTTACGGTTCAGCTTCCCCAAAAATACTTTAACGTTTCGCATAGACATTAGTACCTCAATTCAATAGTCGTCTGTCTTAGACTGAATAGGAAGTGAATATCTAATCTATATCATAAACAAACTTTTGAAAAATTGGCTCCACCGCAAGAGCTGTTCAAATAATACAGGGTGTCCCAAAACATTGTTTGTGTGGCTGCTGTGGAGGAATTGTAACTTCAATTGTCCTGTCTTTACACAGTTGCATAGGATACACTTCAACTTAGAGTATGAGACCTTGTTTTGGTCGATCTGACGATGTTCTATATGTGTACCAAGTTTATTGCTGGTATCCAAAAGTGCATGTTTTTTCACTTATTTCCTTGACTATCTTGGGAGATTGATTGCAAAATATACTAAAAGTAAACTGATAAATTTTATGAAGTTGTTTCGTTGTTTCACTGAATCACTTCGAAGATAGAGCCCTTAGAATGACGACGATTTTTCTTAATCAGCAGTTATCATTTTGGAAAGACCTTGATATCTTATAGTCCTTAAATCCTGAAGCAAAGTACTGAAGAAAAATGTCGACAGTCGATGGCCTACAGGCTAAAATATGGGATATATCATCAAGTTTTTATTTAAGTTTACTTGATAGATACAAGGTATGATCTTAGTATGATCTTAGTATGATCTTAGTATGATCGTGTATTACTTGGTATGATCTTAGGAACAAATTTTGGTAGATTATTCTCTTTCCGTCCGCAAGTTATTTGTACTTTTGCCAAAATGCTGAAAATGTTCCTAGAAATCATCAACAAAAAGTGAGCAAGACTGGTGAGCTTTTTATTTTTTTTCTGGAAAAAGTTTGTCCAGTAACTATTCTTAAACTATTTTGAAAAAATTAGTCATATGTATTCTAGCCCTTTGACTGCCCAGTAAACATCATTACTTCAAAAATTGATTATTTATCGCAAAACGATGAGCCTTAAGACTTCCCGAGTTTATTTTATCATCCTGTATAGCAATGAGTATGAACAAGTTACCCTGCGAAGTGTTTCCAGATGGACATGCAATGCCAATTCAGTCTTCATCTTGTTTGGCAAAAGGACCATATCATTTATGTCACCTCCTCCTTGAAACCTTCCACTGAAAGAAAAAGAGACATATATAGCGCTTTCGGTCGATAGTTTTCTTATGTCTAAATTTTTATCGGAAAGCAACGCTTTTGATCGAAAAGCAAAGTAAAGCAACGCAAAAGTACCGTATACACAAAATGATACTACAATACCGTGCACAACCACTGGATGTCTTGATAGCGATTCTTTTACTGTATACTAAAGGCCTATAGTTTAACGAAGAGAAATTTAAGTTGCAATATATATCCTTGTAATTATTTTTGGCGAGAAAATCTGATTTGACAAGCCTTGTTTACTTTGATTTTAGCCCAGAGTTTATATTGGAGCAAATGAACGACAAGAGAGTTTTTTGGCCCATATCTTTCAGTATTATCAAAAAATTAAATAATCGCCAACGAGAAACCCAAACAAATAAATCCATTCAAATACAACCCCTAAAAAATAAGCCGTTTGCACCGTTTGCACAGCATGAACTCTGCATGAATAAGTCTGCATGAACTCTTCCGAATGTTATTTTTTCCAAGTTTGAGAATTTGAGATTCAGCAACAACAACAAAGAGAAATTTATAAGCCCAAGAAAATAAATCTTATAATCTGCTACACAAAAAATAAGTGGATAAAGTCCTGAATAAAAAAATTAGAAGAATTGCAAATTTTGGACCAACAAAATAAGCCCAGCTTCCTTGTCAACATTTCTTTGAGTGCACCTCCTGGCGATTTTAGATATGAACTATTTTCGTTATTCATTTCATATCAGTTCCACCAAAGTTGTTCTGGAAGAATCTACAAAGAAACTTGCTACCGGTTATCGCAAAACGTTGAACAGATTTGTTGATGCCCGACAACCTTTGTACGTTTTGCTAGAGTAGACTCGAAATATGGTTCATTGTATCAATTGGTAGTTACCTTAAATTTTGACATATTTTTGGTTGATATTGCGGCCCGGTTATGAAAATAGCCATCAAAAAAATATAAATTTGCAACCAGAGCCTGACACAAAAAGGTATAAAAGAATTAGATTGAGCTGCTCAGTCATGTTCCATCATGCTTCAGCGATGTTGACCTTTCTTGAGTCGATTTTGAAGGGAGTCGAGATGTTCATTGGACACGATTAAGTTTCTTTTGTTTGAAGGTGTTGAGAAATGGAGAAATGTTCAGTAGTTTTGCAACACTGCGTACGCACACTGCACTGGACCTGGCAAAATTTTGTTCAAATTGGTCAGGAAATCTTTGTGCTTGATTTCCTTTTAGGCTGTGCTATCCTTCATGGTCAACTCCTTTACGATCTTTTCAAACATCCCTCCTTCTTCTAATCTCTTTACCAATAAGTCAAAATCATGGCTACCCTTCGTTTACGATCAATCTCATCTTACATAAAAAAAACTTGGTTTTAACAAATTCAAAAGTTTGATCGCAGAATGAACGAAGTAAGCAAAACCACTGACAAAATCGAAATCATGTTTCTAGCTGAAAGTCGAAATCATGTTTCGTATTCTAAGTGGGTCTAACCAAGCTTGTGAATAAAGTTTTGAACATTTCCTTGTCTATATAATCAAAGGATCGCCTGATTAGACCTAAAATACCATTTGCTTTCTTGGACACTCTGTCTATTGCTTTTAAAGAACTTGAGCATTGGATATTAAATCCCTTGATATTACTAGAAATTACAGCTATTCATCCACTGAATGAATACTTGATTCAGTTATTTTACCACACAACATGCCAAGTCCAAGATATAAAACTGACAAAGTAAGCTCATAGTCTTTGTACTTGTTGTTTGCACTTGATTTTTCAAAGCACGTTTTTCGACCTCGTTTAAAAAAAAAAGTCTGCAGCCAGAACTGATCCTATATATTTGTAATTGTGTGTACTTCCTGCTTGTGCCTCACTCAAAACACCACAGATTCATCTCCTCTGTAAAATTTTTTTTTAATTTTGGGAATCAAGTATTCACCCAAGGGCGCCTACCTTTTGTGACTGTTTTCGTGACATAGTACACGGAGCAATTGCTGTCTTGATAATCCGTGTACTTACGGCTATTTTCAAATTCTAACGTCTANATCTCCTGTAACTTTTGATATCGCATAAGATCAACACATGAATCTGAAACCACAAAATTATCTTGCGTCATCTTACGTCTTCCGGTTTGGATAAAGCGACGACAATGCAGCAATTGCTGAACTGAACTGAACTGCGAATAAACTGAACTGCGAATAAACCCAATTCATACAAGGTAGGTGCCCTTGATCCACCGCATCACTTTACATGGTTGCAATTGATCATCATGCACCAGAATTGACCAGAATCAACAAGAAGCCAAACTGTTGCCAACTTTATCTTTATTTTATTTCTACAATTGCTAAATGAAATTGAGGTGCTTATTGGATGCAAGAGAGGCAGGACACAGGAGAATCATTCTGGTTAGGGGAAGAAAGCTTGAACTGTAATGACGGTAATAATGGTTGAGGGACAGTTCAATAATTAATTGAGTCAAGTCAATCCGTAATTATAACACACCTGTCTAAGTGCCCCGGTGAGAGGTCATATGTTCGCCGGTGTCCCGATGACTGGAAAAAAATTACTCAAATTTTCATTGGGGAGCTCTTATTTTGTACCAAGGACAGCATAATTTTTGATGGTGAAAATGTCTTTGCGTGGAAATATTTTCTCAAATTTCTACCCGGGGTGTGCACAATTTGAATTTGAGGTTTCGTTTGTGAGGCGTTTTGTACCGGGAGATTCACGCATTGTCCAGGGTTAGATTTTGCTACTGAGTGTCCCAAAAAAAAACTCCCGTTCAAAAAATTAGCAAAATTTAATTACATGGCTGATCTTTGAATTTATTTTTTTGGCAAGTAAATCAAAAACCAAATTGTTTTCCCAGGACAGCTGATCTTGTTGTTGTTTTTAAAATTAGCAAGTTTTGCTATTGTTTGAGCTGCTTGGTTTGAAGCATACTGCAAAAAAGCAATGATGATTACCAGATCAATTTCTTTGTGTATATTAAGATTCTAATTTGGTCACGAATGACAGAACGACAAGCAAACTATCATTGTAGGCTTGAATGATAATGAACGATCTCAAAACAATGGCTCTTAGGCAAGATTTACGATATTTCTTAAAGAGTATAGCTCAGAATAAAGGTTTTGAACCAGTTATTTGATACCCTTTCAGTAACGAAGACAAAATAATGATTACATCTGCCTCTGCCTTTTGCCCTTCTGTCACTTATATGGCACCAAAATTATCTATTATGGACCCATGAAAATATTTCACCTTCATGTGCCTATCATTCGGAGAATAATTGTTGATAATGACAAATATAAGCATTGTAAAAATCTTAAATTCGGTGCCATCTTCTTGTGTCCCCAGCTTGTCTCAAATGCATAATTGTCATTGTTGAGAAATAACCACAGTTTCGAAAAATTTTCTCACAGGAAATTTTCTCCACAAAGTTTACAGTCACAGAAAGAGTATGATAAAATAACACCCTGGATTACATTATTTCGTTCCAATTTTGTCGTTGAAGCTTTAATCTTTTGCTTACGGCCTAAAACTTGATCAGATTACTTTTATTCACCGTCTGCCATTGGAGCCTAATCATTCGCTTACGGTTTTTTGCCATCAGTTCTTATAACAAAACAATAAAAAATCCATGTTATTATGGCAAGTTCCTTCGAGAAGGAACTTCTAAATTCTGGACTGAAATTGAACATTATTGGAAGATAAAGATATGTAGTTCTTCAAGACAGTTGTAGTGAAGATTCCTTTTATTACTTATGTCTTAGCCTAATGCAAATCTTGCAGCTTTATTGGAAAGAATCAAAGCACTGGAATCACAAGACAAGCCATCTACAGCTGCAATTCAAATGGATATAATAAGTGGCCCTCGAAAAAGAACGTTTAAAACACATAGCAGCAGAAAAAAATATTAGAAAGGCTGACTTTTTTGGAAGCGTACTTTCCACACCCTTAGACAGAATTGGAAAACCAAAGGAACAATTTAAAAGTTACGTTCTGTCTCTGCTTGGTGATAGAGAATACGAACGCATAGTAGAAGCAATCAGAAAGATCGACGAGAAGTTTGCAGAAAACGCCCCTTCAATCCCAAAACCTGCAACCAGTACACCTTCGTACACCTTCCACATCCGTACCAAGGCTTCAGATCCAGAATATCCTCAATATAGCCAACTGCAGCCACTTAACACCTTATGTGGTACTGCGCATGCACCTCCCCACTACTTTCAGCCTAGATTTCATGCATTTAGAGCAAGACCATTGTCTTGCAACATCTGCAACATGCATAATTTCAGCACAAGACAGTGTTTCAGAAGAAGGCCTTTCCCATACAGACAGGGAAGCAAGAACGGACCAAATAACTGAATTTATTGTAATGACACAGATGTTCAATTTATTTCTTGTGTTTTGTTTATAGTTAAATAGTCAACTATTTCTCGTGTTACTTACTTATTTTGCTCTGTTGGAAAAAATGTATGTAATATCTTTTCTTCGTTCCCTTCAAATCTCGGTATGTTTTAAGTTTCTCAGAAACAAAAGAGAGTCTCTTCCTGTCCGTCAACGTCTTCTGCAAAAACGATTGTCCACACGCTCCATCTCAGCTATTTGAGGATCTTAATACAGGTCTAATACATGGCCTTGTGTGATAGTGCTGAATGACTGAGCTGGAGGGTAACCCCCCACAAGTTTTCATTACAAACATTTTTAGAATTCCTAATCTGTTTTTCAGTCTTTACCAAAAAAACATTCTTTCGACACGATCATGGACGAACTAAACAGCATGGTCTAATCTCAAAGAGAAATATCTTGGTGTGAATTTAAGGGGTTACCCTCTTGCTCAGCCTTTCAGAAGCCTCTAACTATCATCAAAGGCATAAAAGACGGATTAAACAAAATACTCCGTGGAAGAATTGGTATTTCGAACAGGGACGTACGCAGCACATGAAAAGTGAAGGGGTCTAGGGGCGAAGCCCCCAGAAATTGTTAGTGACCACGCCCTTCAGACGCTCGGAAAATGAGGGCTACGCCCTTCAGCTATATTTTGTTTCATAAACGTGGCTGCAATGAATACAAAATAGGTAGAACGTTTCGTAAACTTTGCATAGAAAATTAATACCCATCACTGCAAATAAATCCAAGGAACGAATAGACATCTTTAGAAGTAAAATAAATAATTCATATTCAACAAAAAACAGTTCAGCATATCCAGTTCGAATTACAAAATTACCTTTCTTAGCTTTACTACGAAATGATTTAGCGCTTGTAGCTCAATATTTGAGGAAATGTCTATTTTCATTACTTATCAGAATCAAATTGTCCAGTCGGTCAATGGCAGCTTTTTACAAGTTGCTGTTGTCACATGAATTGTTGCTGTAATTTGAAAAATTTTATGGAGGCTAGGGTACAGGCTCTTCAAACCACATTCCCGAGCTTGTTTCGAGATTTCGAGAGTAATGGAAAATAGGGATTACTCTAGCCAGCTGTGTGTCCAGGCTAAGATAACTAGGGGTATGGAAATTTGGGGGTCTGGTGGCGAAGCCACCAGGAAACTTTTTGAGGACATGCCTTCTAGTTTGTCTCAGAACGCCTCTCCCAATATCGTTCCAGCATTCTTGGAAGCCTGAAACCTTCTAATCGTACCAAGCCTTTAACCAACGATCATCTCCTTACTTTTCAAGATCTCAAGGACCATCTCTTGACAGATCTGCCTACCCCCCCTCCCCCCTAGGTACCAATTTTATTGCATTTTTGAGGGAATCTCAAGGATCATCTTTTGAAAAGTGGGGGGATCCGGACCCCCCCATTCCCTCCTTGGGTACGCCACTGATTTCAAAACCCTGATAATTTTGTGGCCGAAGAGCTTCACAATTGTATGGCAGACTATTCTTCTCAACTGCCACAAACGGGAAGAAGTCCTAAAATATATCAATTATGGTGTTTCTGTTTTTGATTTCATGCACCCTGATAAAGGTTTGTTCAAAGGAAAGCTCAATGATTCTGATAAACCTCCGAGCATGTCCTTTCGCAATAGCCCTAGCTGTAACAATTTTGAAGAGTTCATCTCCACAAAAATTCTGGAACACCTCCACAATGGTTCGCTTTCAATCTGGGGTAAACATGGAGACTGCATTCCGCCACGGCTAGTTATGCCTAAAACGTTAGAACTAGAAAAACCAAGACTGTGCCATGATGAGCGTTTTCTCGATTTATATACAAAAAGTCCCCCAATAAAATTTGACCCAGTCACAGACCTGCCCCGTTATGTTGACCAGGGACATTTTCAGACAAAACTGGACGATAAGTTGGGTTACGACTATGTAAAAATAACAACGGATAGTAGAGAATATTTTGATTTGCTCTGGAAAGGATGGTATTTCGTTTACAATAATCTACCGTTTGGGTGGAGCCCAAGCTCCTACGCATATCAAACGATTGGCATTGGAGCCTCCCATTTTATTCGATCGCAGGGAGTACCTTTAACGCAATATATCGACGATAGGCACATTGGCCAGTTGCAGGTTGCAGCTACCAAGGAAAATAGCTGAGCCATGGTCAAGGCTAGAACTAGCTGAATCAGGCGTTTTATCACATCGTTGACACTAGTTTCATGTGGCTACTTTATAGGCCTTGCAAAGTCTATCCTACAACCACAGCAACGACTTTGTTTTGGGGCTATTCTCAGATTTTGTTCAACATTCATTCATTCTCCCTCAAGACAAAAAAGCTGCTTTTACGTTGCTAAGAGAGTCTATCCTGAGTACAAAGTACGTCTCCCTTCATACACTGCAGCGTTTTGCAGGAAAAGCAGCATCGTTTACTCTTGCAGTACCAGCAGAGAAGGCTCTACACAAGAGAAATAAATGCAAGCATCAGCAAATGACAAAAAACATCCCAGCCTGTAAAAATCCAGTCCCCTTAAGGGCAGAACTGGAACACTGGAGGTTCCTTGATAATTGGGATGGTATCCTCCCCTGGAAAAACTAAAAACATTTTCATATTAACATCTCTACAGATGCATCTAACACGGGCTGGGGAGGACTTCTCATGTTAGCAAACAAAGCCTTCGAATCACGTGACTATTGGTCGGAAGAGGAAAGATCCTTACCAATTGCCGTGAGGGAAGCAACAGCCCTCTCTGCAAGTGGTTAATGACATTCTCCAATGAGATCTACAATTCTAGGGTTGATGTAGACTTGCCCCAAGTCTATTTCATGAAGTCCTTCCGACCGATCCCTTTTCCATAGTTCCCGGATCCGCCATTCCGTTAGAAAGAGAGAAAGAGAGAAATAGACTTGTTGAATCCGTTCCCTTATGAATTATTAATGAATAAGGGCACGTGCGAGCCCAAGCAAAAATGATCGGGGGCTATATTTCAGGGCATACAGTAATAACCGGACCCTGTGACCCTAGGACCCTATGACCCTTCAGTACTGATGTGAGGTAGGACCCTTACCACCAGAGGGTCATCACCTTCAAAGGACCCTTAAGAACCCTTCACACATATATCATACTTTGCCATTTTTCTTACTATTGTATTAGATCAAGACTACTGAGACATATTTTTTCCCAATGCGATATGTGAATTTATTCCTTGGAAAGGCGAGGTTTCATGTTTTACACGGAGTACACTGCCATAAAGCAATGAAACATTTCCATCTAGTATCTGTACTCATAATGAAGAAGACACGTTAATCTTTACGGTAGAATGACGCCATTATTGCTCTGTTTCATATTGCGATGAAATTCTATGGCGGCCTTTTCAGCTTTTGAATTCTACCCCATTCTAAATTTGTTTGGAGGATGCACTGAAACAAAAAAGGGAGAAGGCAGGTTTCTACTTCCTCTGCTCAACGCGGTGGAGACAAAGGACGATGAAGAGGACATTTTAAAGAATTTATCGGAGACATTCGATATATTGGAATCGTCGACAAAGCGAAGGAGAGAAGACGGAATTGGAAGGAAAGTGAAGATTGGAGATTTAACCTTTTTTTCAGTGGCCATTTGCTATGATTTCAAATTTATCTGTTCTGAATGTCAGCGTCACTACGCAATGCTGCAATTATGTGGAGTGGGGATTTCAGGCATGACTGACAATAATTATTGCCGGACTACTGAACAACTGATGTATTCCATAGCAATTCCTTACAAAGAAACCAACTCAGGTTGCTAAGTGAGTCATTGAAGTTGCAACACCACTCTTTCAAACAAAAAATTCCACCTTGATGTTTATGTGATCTGCACAATGATGATAAAGCAAAGCCGCATTCTGTCGTGAAGGTGATGACCAGGGATAAATAGTAGGGATGCGAATTAATATTTACTAAATACTATTTATCCCTGGTGATGACCCTCTGGTGTTAAGGGTCCTACCTCACATCAGTACTTAAGGGTCATAGGGTCCTAGGGTCACAGGGTCCGGTTATTACTGTATGCCCACTTCCCTGCCACGATCTCGATTTATCTGTTCTGAATGTCAGCGTCGCTACGCAACGCTGCAATTATGTGGATTGTGCAGTAGGCATGACTAAGAACTGAACAACTGATGCTATATCTTTGTATTCCATAGCAATTCCTTACAAATAAACCATAGAAAACCAACTCAGGTTTCTAAATGAGTCATTGAAGTTGAAACACTACTCTTTCAAACAACAAACAATAAATGTGATCTGAACAATAATGATAAAGCAAAGCCGCATTCTATCGTGAAGGTGATGACCCTCTGGTGTTAAGGGTCCTACCTCACATCAGTACTTAAGGGTCATAGGGTCATAGGGTCATAGGGTCCGGTTATTACTGTATGCCC
>REGM01000025.1:1866566-1886348 GCA_004194415.1 Aurelia aurita | reverse complement strand
AGGTGTAAAATAACGTGCAAAGTTAAGAGTTCTTCTTATCGATAGCCAGGCAATGATGCCATTTTCTTAGCACTTACAAACAGGTGTAAAATAACCAGCACAATTAACAGCTTGCTCTTATTGGTAGCCAGGCAATGATGCCATTTCGTGGCACTCGCGACAGGTGCTAAAACATATACAAGTGTAGCCTAATTTGATAATAAATTCTCTCTTTTTATACATATGAATGGTCTGGGGGTTCGATCCCTTTGCACAGTATCAGATCCCCCCCCCCGATTCATTTAAATGCATCAACCTCAGTGCAAAGAGTATAAAAGGTAAGACATCAGATAGAACCTAAGTTCATCTGGAGGTATATGTGCGACCAGAGGCACAAGATCGATTTCCAGAATGGAGATAAGTAGAGCAGCGACTCCTAAGAAAATAACGGAAACTATTTCACCTTTAGTTAGTTTGAGATATTGTGCAACATGCCAGAAAGACGTTCGTACATTTAAAGTACCAAAAGACAACATAGTAAATCTATGGGGGATTAGTGGACGAAAGACAGCAGCATGCGAGAACGTCGAATCGTATTTGAACACAACTTTAAACGACAGGGACTATAGAGTTATATGCAAATCATGTCATCGCAGCATTCAGCTTGCGCTAAAGAATCGCACGGAAAAAGAGAAAAGTTTCTTCGAGGGAAGAAAAGAAGTCGAACAAAAGTACCTCCGCACATCAGTAAAGCGTGGCGTGCCTACCGACGTAGCTTTCTCACCAGAATCCAAGAAAGTGTTTTCGAGAGAAGAACCTAAGGGACGACGAAAGCTGAATCTAGAACGTCATCTAGAAGCCAATGATACCATACCGTTGCAGCCATTCTTTAACGAACCCAATGAATCATTCATGCCGACAGTTGCAACGTCTCAAATGATTGTAAGTATTCTTTTTCCTTTGCTTTGGATAGACTCTTTTTGCGTTATCAAATTACAGAGAAGATTTTATTCAAAATATTTAGGGACTGTATTTCAAGGCTTTTAAAGGGTTAAAGGAAAGAACAGAGAAGGAAACCAGATATCACTAAGTTGCTATTCTTGTGATATCTTCGGCTGCTTTAAAATCAAGTGGCTCATAGTGATATTCCTTCAAAACTTGGAAGTATGTGATTTTTAAACTTCGCACGTATTTAGAATTTTATAAATTGAAAATGCTAACTAGAATTTTTTTCTTTCTTGCAGGTGATTCCTGAGGAGACGCATGCAATTACTCGAGCAGTTTGCTCTGGGGACTACAAGGCAGTAGCTAGCTGTGCTTGGAAAGTTCCAGGAATCCATCAAGAGCTAGAAAGTGTAGTTGCTCGTGAGGTTGCATTTGAAAGTGCACGTATATGCTCTTCGAAGAACTCAAATTTCAAGCTGCAAAGCCCCGAAGCAGTAGGCGAATTATCATTCGAAAACCAGAAGACAGAACTAATGAATGAAGCACCAATGCTTTGGAAAATGGTAACTTCTTCCGGAAAGAATTTAAAAAATTTGAAAAGGAATAAAATGAAGACGAGCGACTCTTTAACACCAGCACATATAACTGCAGTTTTGACCATACTTCGATGCAGGAGCCGCACTGTCAACATGAACGCCTATGTGAACGGAATATTGCTGCGCAGAGGAGGCGCCGACAAAATGACTGTTAGACGATTCAATCAGTTGGCCATATGCGTTTCGTATAATAGTATTTTGCAGCTGCAAAGTGTTCTTGGGAAAGACAACTGCAATACTGTAAAACTATGGGCTGTTAAGAATCCTCCTGCACCGATCAAATCAGTAAATCATGAAGACCGTAGGCAACTGAACATCGATGTCAGCACCAGAGCAGAAGATGTTGATCTATAAAATCTTGACAGCATCTCTGAGGGAGATGAAGGTGATGATGTGATCAATGAAGCAAAGGAGAAATCATTAGATGGTGATAAAGATGAGATTTGGCCCACTGATTCCATCCTTGATATTTCTTTCGACTTGGGGGGCATGTGCCTGACGACTGATGAAATTCTAACAGTAACGTCTGATGTAATCGAAACTGATACTTCAGCTACAAAACAACCACGCCGTTCATTTTAGCCGAGGACAACGTAAACATATCTACAAGAGCTCGTCACACAACCAGAAAAAAAGGCAACGAACAAAAAAATCTCTTCAACTGCATAGCCTCCAAGATTAGGGTACCTTTTGTGAATGAGATAATTGCAGGTAAAGTCGAACGAAGTGTGGATCCTGACGATGTCCCCCTAACCACTTTTTTGCCAGGAGAAAAGGATAACGAGGCCCTTAGATCTGAGTTGCGACACCTCATTGGATGGACGCTCACAAAGCATGTCAAAGAGCTGGACTGGTTTGCGAAGTATCTTCTAAAGTACATAAGGCACGGATCTACGAAGTACACACAGCTTAAATCAGACACGGTATGTATGAGTTATATCTTTCAAATTCTAACTTGGAAAACAATCTTTCGGTAGAGCATGCGCTATCTGACAGTTTTCCATCTGAGGGTAGTTGAAGAATGTAGATAGTAGAACCTCCCATTAAGGAATTATCGCTACGTATTTTACTCTAATGGCTTTTTATGATAAGGTAAATTTTCTCTCTTTCCACAGCTTATTTTCCATCAACATCATTCAAAGAGATTATATATCTAATTTATAAAAAATACAAGGATTTTTTCGGTAATAACAATCTTGCATTCATTTTCAGGTCTGTCTTGGTCTTTTGGAGAAAGATGAGAACGTTAGTGAAGATATCATTGACCTCGTGCATTTTTTTTTCAAAAATTTGTACCCGAAACGTCGACGGGGTTGAACCAAGTTCTGTCATTTGGTGACGAGCTTACTTGTGAACGAGAGCGTAATGCACAAGAAGACCAGAGAGATGCCCCAGCTCCAGAAAAACGCCTCGAAGGACTAGTACCATGCATTGGTGACTTTCATGCATTTGGAAACTTCCTATCTGTAAGTAAATTTTTAGTACTATGATTGACGAGGGGGGTATATCATTCTTTTAAAAGAGCCTACGACATTTTTAAAGACAATTTGTCGGGTTTTTAGCAGATTTTCTTGAAACGAAGATAGTTTTTGCCAAAGGCGTACGAGATTTTTAATAAGTCGATTATTGACTGTGGAAGAAACGCGCGAAAAATCGATACATCATCTAAAGACCTTCTAATTATTAGCTTTAGGAACAGATCATATTTCTTAATGTAAATTGCCAAAAGGCGTATCGGAAGGAAATCGATAGAACTGACTGCGATTTTAGTTTTGAAAACTGGTTTGCCTCTTATGAATATACTTCAGGTCAAGAATTATGACTTTTCGCAGTCTCAAACATCCAGGCGTATCGGCAATTATTTGAAAACTCTTAGTGTAGTAGAACTTGACGAAGCTGTTTGCTATCTATTTTCGTCTTACACCGGTCACAGAAAATCATCACATCAGATTCGAAGAAGATCATATCTGGCGATTTGCTGTGACCGGTGTCAAACAGAAATGTTTAATATGGGACACACCATGGTTTTAGGGATTCGCCAAAGAGAAACTTGAGGAATCATTATTTTATATAAAAAAAATCTGCTGTTTGCGGACTAGAAAAAGCTCTAGCCAATAGGCTGCACCTGGAAATTGACAAACAGCCTAGCTTTGCAGATCCTTTTTGGTAATAGTCTTTTCTGTGGCAGGTAGTTTACATATTGTTTGGAATCGGGAGTTATCTATTTATATTAGCAACATGCAAGCCTGTTATTTCAAGAATCATGATATTTTTACGACACAAACTCAATGAGATGTTTTCATGTTCTATATCATTAGGTAATATGGAACCTTTTGTACGATACCCAATCATCTGGAGGCCAAGGGACACTATTTGCAGCGAAGAATTTCTTGAATGCAAGAAATGTTCCGATTGATCCGATGGCAGATATCGATGCATCTTTCGACTTCTTTGAGAAGTACACCTCTGCCATGGTTATAGCTGCTTTTGATGCTGTAAAGCAACGAAAGCATCTTCGTCTCAATGTTGTCGCACAGGAGCAAGAACGGCTGATGAATGAGATCCTGGATGAAATCTTGAATGGAATTGTCATGCCGAACATTTCAGCTGATTGGAAATCAAACGAAGAATTCCTGAGATGTGATATTTGCAACAACACATACAAGAGGGTGGCAACGTTGAGGAAACACAACAAAGAACGACATGGGCCTGGTCAAAACTTAATTCAAGGATACAGGTGCAGATTTTGCAACAAAGAATACGTCCGAGAATACGCAATGAAAAAGCATGTCGAAATACATCTTCAGGATAACATCGGTCAAGCAATCAGCCAAGAGCAGCTGGCTAGGGAAGTTCAAGATTCTGCAATTCTTAGTGAATATTCTGAACCATCTGATGACACGACCGCTCATGGAGCAGAAACTGAAATTATTGAAGGTGATCACGTTTACAATTACACTTGTTGTGCTCTTTTGCTGTGTTTGATGGCTTGTAATTTTAACGACGCTAGGAAGTACGGAGATGGAGAAAGAATCATACGACTTTAAAAAGTTTCTTTGCCTTCTTTTTAAACTGGAGGGGAGGGTAAAGTATGCGTACTATTCGTTTCAGCTTTTGTGCCAGGTGTTCTATTTGCTTCCTGATAACCTAGCTTTCCATGTCATGTATAATCGCTTTACAAACAATAAGAGGTTGCTCGATAGCAATGTAGAAATTGATCGTGAGGTAGAACATTGGAATCGGAAATTTAAGATGGACTGCAAGGAGTTCAACGGCAAGGTGACGACGAAAAGCATAGAGCGCGCAAGTTGGGTTCTTATCAAGCAGTTGACAACGTTCTGCGGGTGTTTGAAAAACAAGCAAACGTGCACTTGCAATCAGGCAAACACAGGAGAGTGAATGTGCCGGAAGATACGCTTGCCCTTGCAGAGCAACTTAAAGAACAGGAACTTTTTGTTTGCAAACCTGCAAGAAAGTATGATACATTTCCTGACTTTCCAGAAAGCCTCTTCAGTAGGATCGATATTCCTCTATTGAAGGATTGGATGACACAAAAGATAAAGAAGTTTAGCAATTTGAATGTGTATAACAATGCAGTTTAGAAATATGACTCTGTGCCATGCAACAACGTAGAAAATGTAAATTAACCATGCGTAGTTTATTATACCCATCTACGTACATATGTGAAGATCTATGATTATAGGTATATGCAGTGTCCCTAACCATTCTTAGAAAATCTTCCAAAATTCATTATATCCATTCTGAAGTGAATTTCTTTAATACATCCCAAAAACACAATGAAAAATACCTATTTTTGTTACACTCCATTAAGGGTCCATTAACCCAAAATTCACCATAGCCCCTGTATGAAAACTTGCGTGGAACATTTCAGTTCATAGCTTATCTTCTATTATTATATGTCATTTCTAATCTAATCAGTTTCAACAAATGATTACTATCATGGAAATTTCAAGGTTGCAGAAGATACATTTTCTGCCACATATCAACATCATGTATCAAAAATAGAAATATTCATAAATTCTTGTGTCACTTTTATTTCGGAAACATAAGAGTATTTAGAGTACTTACATACAAGTGATCCCCAAATTTCTATTTGGTTTCGTTTTGACTAAAATCTTTATCCTAAATCAGTTATTATAATAGATCAACCCACAGTAACAAAGTGGGTTTCAATTTAGTTTGCAGCAAATTTGCGCAAAGTTTGTTGTGAGTTTTTTTTAGTATGTTTCAGATTTAGGAGTTTGTAAATTGTTTGTAAAGAGTTTGAATTTTAAGCATTGTTCTTCTGGAGTTTGCAAGTTTGTATAGAGCTTGTGCAAATTTGCATTCTTTCAGGGAGCTTCAAACAAAACTGTTGAAAACTGGTTTGGTGCAAAATTCAAACTCTTTACAAACAATTTACAAACTCCTAAATCTGAAACATACTAAAAAAAACTCACAACAAACTTTGCGCAAATTTGCTGCAAACCAAATAAATTGTAGTTAATAGTTCAAATCAGCTACAATCTAGTACATTCAGTTAAAGGCCAGGGGGAAGTGATATTGAAATATAGCAATGTGCAAGAAAATTTAATAATTTGAATGCATAAAGACCCAGTAATTTTCATCATTTTTTGCAAAGTAAGTTTTATTGAATTCTTAAATTGGGCCCCCCTTCCCAGCCTGTGATACTGAGTATACTAGTCTGTATCTGTCTCATCATCTGATTCAAGCCTATAGTTTGCTCTGTATTTAACTTGTCTTGAAATTACTTCATCGCTGTCGTCAGTGTTTGAATTTGAATCACTTGCTTCTGCATCTGTTATGTCTGAATCCTCTGATTTGTGTGAGTCTTTGATTTCGTTTTGCTTCTGTATGTCCAAATTTGGTACTAAATGATGAGATCTCAATTCTTCAACTATTCTAAATATTTCTTTGATCAATTGCTTGTCTAGTAAACTAGTTTGTTGCCATATCACATTTTCGTTGCTCATGATATTAACCTTTGAAACTATTTCATTTATGGCAGAAAGTGGAAACCCTGTAATTATATCATTTCCAACAATGGAATTTGTGCATGCTAAAACTTTTTCATTTCTCATTGAAGTTAATTCAGCAGTCAATAAATCTTTACCGGTGTCAGAAAGCATCAGCTCTGGGCTTTGTTCACCAGTAGCCTCCTCAATCAGACCTTGCTGGAAAAACTTCTCAATAGGGGATAAAAATTGATCCCCACATGAATCTTTACAAAGTTGACACTTACAACTGCTGAAACAGATGTCACAACATGCATGGCCTACCAAAGGAATCGTATCAGCATTATGACCAAAATATCTGAAAAGTATTTGTCTTCGGCACACATCTGCATTTTTTGTATATAGTTTCATTGCTGGGCTTGTCTTTGCAGAAGTACATCTTGGAAAGAAAACTAAAACAGCATTACTACTTGGCCCATCTCTCCCTACTCTACCGCTTTCCTGCACATAGTCATCTACATCAGATGGAGGACCATAGTGAACTACTAAATGCAGGCTTTTGCAGTATATGCCCATTCCAAATGCAGTTGTTGCAAACACTACTCTTACTTTGCCATCCTCACACCCCATTGACTTAATTATGTGATCTTTCACTTCGTTATCTGTACCTGCATGAAACATTGCGAATGGTCTTGTTGTATGGTCGGAATAAATTTTCTTGAAATGGATATTAAAAAGGCGAAACAAGGTTCTACAATGTTTATGGCTTTGACAAAAGATTAACACTCTTGATGATTTGTGACCATGCTCTGATATTTCATCGATTATCCATTTAAAAGTCATTGTAGAGTCATCTTTGGCAAGCTTCAAAATTACGTAACGAATATTTTGGCGATCAGGTGTTTTAACTATCCTCAAGATGGATTGCATCTGCAAGTTAGTAATTATAGCCTTCTCAACACTTGGTAGGGCAGTAGCAGTCAGTGATACAAACGGAATTCTTGTACTGCATGTGACCAGTGAATGAAGCTCTGCTAACTTTGAGTAGTCTTCCCTGAAGGCTTTTGTATTCTTGCTATTTGAACCCCTACAAAAAAATTGTACAATAATTCAATAAGCTATCCAAAACAAGCAAAATATAAAGTTTCGTTTATTATTTGATCTTCATATTTACCGACAAACAAAAGAACATCAGTAGATATAATATAATGAAAGACTATTCCATCCTAAATTAATTTATTACGTAAATCATTAAAATGTTCTAACAATAATACATACCACTTTACGATGCAGTGTCCCTCATCAACGGCCACACAAACAACACGTCCTCTAATCTCTGGCTCTCGAAGTATTGACCTATGAGTTTCAAGGATCGCTTCTGGAGATGTCAAAATGATTGAACAGCCTTTGATTTTATTCAGTACTTCACCTTTTTTATTAGGCCCAGTTTGCAACTCCTTTTCACTAGCATGCATCAGGCGACAAACGCTGATACCTTTTCTCTGTAGTCCAATAATTTGATCTTTCATCAGCGAAATTAACGGTTGTATTACGATAACAATCGATTTGGTCTTCTTATTTTGTAGAATGTTTGTAATCTTTGCTTCCCGCTCTCCCGCGTTTAGCTTCCCGTCAGTCAAAATATTGTAAAAATCAAATACGTAAGGCGCAAGCTGATAAACAAGAGACTTTCCCGATCCAGTTGGTTGCGATAAAACTATATCTCGACCTTCCAATAAACCAATCAATGCCTGTATTTGATAATCTTTTAAAGATTGAACAGACAGTACTTCTCTCGACAAATCAAGGGCCTTCGCTTTCAACGCCATGATTTCCGAGAACTGAGATCAAATGCGAGTCTTTTTATAGATTTCCAGTGTTTTTCTCAAGCAAAAGTTGTCGAGGCAACCCCCCTTACAGTTTGCATCGCTTGACTCCAAGCAGATGAGCCTTTTGTGCAATTATGACGCTGATTGGCCACTTCAAGACATCTGAGAATGCCGACGGCGGACAGGATCCTGTCCGCTGCCAATTATAACACAAAAGATCTATCTCATTAATAGTTCATAAGGGAATGGATTCAACAAGTCTATTTCTCTCTCTTTTTCTAACGGAATGGTGGATCAGGGAACTATGGAAAAGGGATCGGTCGGAAGCACTTCATGAAATAGACTTGGGGCAAGTCTAGGGTTGATGTTAGTGTTGATAACACTAATTTAAGACACTTTTGGAACAACGAGGGTGGAACAAATATTCCCCTAACAAATGAAATCAAAAGACTCTTTAATCTTAGTCTAAAACTCAACGTCACTCTTATTCTGCAATATGTCCCATCAGCTGCGATGGAAGCAAATGCCCCATCGAGATATACTTCTAACATCGACTGTCGCCTTGCGGAAGACAGGTGGAGACTGGTGGACCGAACATATGGTCCACACACATTTGTTCTCATGGCCATGTCCTCAAACATTCAAAGAGATCGTGAAGGAAATGATTTATTGTTTTTCTTACCACATATCTGTCAGGGATCCAAGGGTGTTAATGTTTTAGCACAAAAAGTCAACAAAATCTCTACGTTTTTCATCCGTTTACGCTTATTGGCCCCTTAATTCGCTACTTAGCCCTATTCTACCCGGAGGGGCAATAAATGCCGCCCCAACCATACTTTCTACAATAAAACAAAATGTAAAGAGAATAAAGATCCAAGATGCTCTGACTTTTCCTCTTATTTAATTGGCAATTAAATTATAAACTTTTCATTGTCATAATTTAAATCACGTGACCAGGAGATGCCCATATTTGGAGAGTGGTAACAAAGAAATCACAAAAACAGTCATAGATTCTTTTGTTTTAGCTTTGATTAAGTCGTGACTGCTACCAAAGGATTTCCCTTTCAAAGTACTTTCATTTGATATATAATTTATTTATATTCGCATACGTCAGCAAAATATAAATTATATGACGTCATTCATATTTATGACGTCATATTTCCAACAACAAAATACAGCATTTCAAAAGTTTGTTATCAATCGATAGACAATCATATTTTCTTTACTTCTAAGTAGTTTATTGACGTTTTATTCCTTAAAATCCGAATCAATTAACACTTTTTGTTTTTCCAGTACTGAAGCTTATATGCGACATAGTCCTATTGTTTAGTTGCCTGGCAACAAACCACGTGACTAATGAGCATCAGACTCTATAATTAGACTTATAATAGATGTAATTGCTATTGTACAAAGTTACAATGGCATAGTAATGATGGTTTCGGAGAGATAATTAGGGGGCATTGTTTGCCACCCCCGGGCTGTGGTATGACCCAAAGAGCACGGATAGAATAGGGTTAACCCTATTTCACATGGGGGCCTATTTTTCCCCCAACCAAACTTTGTTACATTGCACCTAAACGACACAAGGTATGACAACCACACCTTAGTGACTTTTAATGAAATTTATTTGCCAATTATAATTTCAATACTTTATTGTTCTAGATGTGATCACGTGACAACAACAGCATCATATTCGGAGAGTGGTCGACAATAAAAAGCTTAAAGCGCCCATACTTTTTTGTTTCTTGTTAGATTGACTTGTAACATGTATCATTCGATCGACAATAATGAGAGCTTTCATTTGATATATAATTTTTCAATATTTGCTAACATCAGATAATTTAATATCTATTACCTCATTTACATTTATGACGTCATTTTTCGTATGAATAAGTGTATGAATTGAAAATTTTGCAGCAAATTAGCTTTATCTTGCTTGTTTAATGCATTTTGAGTCAATATGGATTGGAAATAGGAAGAAATTGTGAAAAGACGGCAGTGAGAATGTGTCCGGAGAGCAAAGAGTTAATTAAATGATAATAATTTAAAAATAGATACTTAAAATTGCTTGAAAGTATATATTTTGAATCTACATGTTGTTTTCCATTATTTATGACCATTATAATTAAAATCAGTCATGTAATTAATTAAATAGAGTTTTTCTTGCGAAGAAGCCATAAATTTGCCAATTTTGCTTTGTTTTTGGTCGCCTAGCAACGAATCACGTTACTAATTGGTTGCCCTTGTTATATTTGAAAAGCTTATTGTCCATAGAACAATTAAGGTAAGTCTCATTGTTATAGGCATTGTAGTTTCAGAGAAAAAGAGGGGGGGGGCGAAAAACGCCCGCATGCCAAAATATCAAAAAATACCCCATGTGAAATAGGGTTAAGATCTTTCAATGCAAGAATCAACGTCATCACGCCAGACGTTTCACTAAGAAAAGATTGGTGGCCTACCATCAATTATCTTGCAGTTGGTAGTCTTCTGATCGGAAAGAAAAGACAAACCGGCGTGGTTCTTTTCCCGCCAAACAAAGAAGAACCTTGGCACTCTAAATCATTATCTTGGGATCTATATGCTTTTCGACTTATCATTTACAATTTTGCAATAGGATGCTACCTCACCCTAACAGAAAAAATTTCAGTCAACCTTAAATCAGCTACCTGTTTACAGCTACAGACAAAAGAGGTTACATTTCTGAAGCACCTTTTCTTGGCTCAACCGTCGCAAATCGACTCAAAAAGCATCTTGATGACCCGTGACTTTCCTATGGCGAAACAACGCATAGCTTACGAAGTGGATTCTCCATCACATTGGCAGCACTTGGATCGCAGTATGTAGATATAGCTCGACATGTTGGATGGAAAAGCATCAAAATAGCACTGCACTACACTCATTTTGAAAAGGTCTGCTCACAAAACGATATTAGCTCCTTGCTCTCCAATGTGCCATGAAAACCAACTTGTGAACCTAAGGACAAGCTACTGTACGAAAG
This sequence comes from Aurelia aurita, assembly GCA_004194415.1. Classification (NCBI taxonomy): domain Eukaryota; kingdom Metazoa; phylum Cnidaria; class Scyphozoa; order Semaeostomeae; family Ulmaridae; genus Aurelia; species Aurelia aurita. The sequence continues at coordinate 1,875,025 of REGM01000025.1, read as the reverse complement.
CAGTTTTAACGGAAAATACTTTTAACCCTAGATTTGTTTAGTTTTGGTGACTTCTCCTAAATATCTGTTTAGCATCTTTACCCCAAATTTGAAATTTTATGTTTTTACGGTCTAAACCCTTTATAACTTCAAACGAAGACAAATTTTGACAGAAATAGGATAATGGAATCAAATTTTCGCCATAACTAGAACTCTATAAAAGAATATGCAAAAATAATTACCCGTTTTGTTATTTCAAAATTAAAATTAATTTAGGTGATAATTATAATTTAAAAAAATTCATTATTTCAGCACAAAGTCATATTTGTATGCAAATTTAGTCTTTCTTCTGCAAAAATGACGCAACAATAAGTATATTGTCTTTTTGAATCGGAATTCAGAGACAAATGAATAAAAGTATTAATTTTTGCTATTTGTTGGCCCAAGAACAAAGAAAATCGAGAACTGATGTAACTCCAGTTGATCTACATGGTGAAAGCGTCCAAACTCGTCCAACACAAAGAACAACAACGCAAAGAGACAACAGGCTTATCTTGAATAACGAACGCCGGTTGAAATCAATCAATGGCGAGCAGCAATAGGTACGTTCCGAATACCCACGCAAAAATTGTTCCGATTGAGTAAAACAGTCAGGCCGTTTTCATTATTTTATCAAATTTTGAAGCTATACTGGCTTTGTTGCAGTTTCATTGCAATTTCAATTTTTGTCCTGCCTTTGGCAATGATAGTACAGTTTCTTGCAGTACACTCTTTCAAAGCACAGTCCAGTTTCTTGCCCATATTTTCCCGCACATATTACGTCAGTAGGGTAGTCTTTTACACAACTCTAGAACTCTCTAAGCGAATGCCCCTTGTTTTCATTTATTTTGTCCGACTTGCTCGTTACAGATATTGCACTATCAAGCAATTGCCTACGCTTATTTTTATATAGTGTGCATGACATGCTACACACTCCATACACAATGAGCTTTTAGGAGAATCCTGCTTAGTGGGAACGTTGAGACAAACACTGGCCCAGATGCCCTTGATTTCTGTTGTTGGAATCTAAACAGTATTACAGCACATGATTTTCTACGAGTTTCTTTAATTAAAGCATATAACTCGGTTTATAACTATGACCTGATTGGTATCGTCAAGACTCACCTTGATAGCACAATCGATGAAGGTTGACTGGCATTAGATGGCTATACTTTTGTCAAAAGTAACCATCCACAAAATGTGAAAAGGGGTGTTGTTGGGCTTTACATTAAAGATTCTCTTCCTTCAAGAGAACGGTCAGACCTCGTGACTCTTCCGGAATGTATTGTGCGTGAAGTCCAAGTCAATAGTTAAAAGTATTTCTTTGCCATAATTTATAGAAGCCCAAGCCAAAATCAAACTGAGTTTGATGATTTCACCATGAACTTCGAATTGTTGTTATCTAAAATGGCCGCCGAGAATCCTTTCTGTGTCGTCATTAGCGGTGATTTCAATTGCCAATCTTTTCAATGGTGGGAAAATTAAGTAGAAAATAATGAGGGAAAGCATTTTGAGCCATTAACGTCCGACCTTGGTCTTTACCAATTGATTTCAGAACTAATTCATTTGATGGGCGATTCTAAATCTTGCATTGACTTAATTTTTACTGATCAGCCTAATCTTTTTATCGAATCTGGTGTCCATTCTTCACTGCACGAGCAATGCCATCATCAAATTATTTATGGAAAATTAGCTGTATCAAATCTAGCGCCACCCCTCTACACTCGTAGAATTTTGTATTATGATAAGGCTGATGAGGTTGGCATTAAGAAGAGTGTTGAAATGTTCCGATGGATGGAGCATTTGGAAAACAAATGTCCTAACGAGCAAGTTGAATTACTGAACGAGGCCCTTCTGAATATCTTCTCAAATTTTATACCCAATAAAGTAAAAACAGTTATGCCCAGCCAGGCACCATGGATAACACAACATATCCAGAATTTTCTGCGAAAAAAGAATCATGCGTATAAAAACTTTGTTAGGATATATCAGCCGGGTGACAAGCTTGAGGAAATACAAAATATGATATCAAAATGCTCAAAAACGATTGAGGATGCCAAGCAACAGTACTTTCTAAAAGCTGGTAGAACCTTAGCGAATCCAGGGACAGGTCGCAAAACATATCGGTCTTTACTTAATGCTGTTCTAAACAAGGCCAAGATTCCTATAATACCACCGCTGTTAGAAAATGGGATTTTCGTGCACCCTTTCGTGATGGATTTTACCGAAAAGGCCCAAATATTTAAAGATTACTTCGTCCTTCAATGCACAACGATCGATAAAGGCAGTAACATCCCGCACAATATTCCAGTAAATGCTACACTATTGGCCAATTTTCATTTGTCTCATGAAAAGATACTGAAAATTATTAGATCGCTCAATGCTAACAAAGCGCATGGCTGGGATGAAATATCCGTAAGGATGATAAAAATGTGTGATGCTGCATTGGTTGTACCATTAAAGATAATATTCATAAACTGTTTGAGAAGCGGTACATTTCCGGATATATGGAAACATGCAAACGTTGTGCCTGTTCATAAAAAGAATGAGAAAAACGTAAAAAGGAAAATCTTTGGGAAAATCCTCGAAAAACTCATCTTCGATTCTCTTTACTCTCATCGTGTTTCATCTGAACTACTAAATCCCAATCAATCAGGTTTCCGTCCCGGTGACTCAACAATCAATAAGCTAATCTCGATAACACACACAATATTTACAGAGTTTGACTGCAATCCTCCTCTCGATGTCCGCTCTGTGTACCTAGATATTTCTAAAGCATTTGACAGGGTATGGCATGATGGGCTAATCTATAAATAAAGCGATGCGGTGTCTCTGGACAACTTCTAACTGGCACACCGGAATTTGATGACCCAGGACCCTACAAGAGGACCCGGGACGAGGACTCTACAAGAGGACCCGGGACGAGGACTCTACAAGAGGACCCGGGACGAGGACTCTACAAGAGGACCCGGGACGAGGACTCTACAAGAGGACCCAGGACGAGGACTCTACAAGAGGACTCAGGACCAGGACCCTGTTGGAGGACCCAGGACGAGGACCCTCTATGAGAACCCAGGACTCTACAAGAGGACCAGGACCCTTTAGACTTGCTTTCGGGTTTCTGCTCATAGGGAATGAATTTGTTTACATGCAAGAAACTTTTACTACGAATATTAGGTCCAGGGGTGTACCAGATTTCTTAAATTTGAGCGCAGTCTCGTATCAAAACTTTCGTAATATTTGTCTTAATTTTGGTGCTATAAATGTAGGAAAAATGCATTGGTTATCAAAGGAAATAAACAAAATAGCTGCACGTTGAATTGTGACTTCAAAAAACCCTTTTATTTGGTAGCAAAAACAACATTTCAAAAGAAAATAGGCAACTCGCAATCTTTTGAACTCGCACTTTTCATTTTCCAATTCGCAATTTTCATTCAACTCGCAACTCGCAACTTGCAAATCCAGTTCAACTCGCAACTCGCATTATAAATGGAACTCACAACTCTCAAAATAAATGTAACTCGCAACATACCATATCACCTGCTAGACCTATGAAGTTATGAAGTTTGTGATTAGACAGTTGATGAAGGTAGTGAGTAGAACTACTAAACTAAACACCCCCTCCCATTCCAGAAAAGAACTGGAATTATATATACCATGAATTTACAGTGCCAAAACAAATAGCTTTGATTTGAAGGACCACACTGACTGCGAGAGATAACATTGCGACTGCCAAAGTGCTTGAAATTAGTTTTTATGTGACACACGAACCCTTTTGGTCATGACCTTGATGAGGGGAAACATGACTTGTACAAATCTATCTTAAATATTTTGTTGAGCACGGAAATGATTTGTAGATTTGTGCACAGGATAAATTGATCTTAAGAACCTGCTGTTACGAACGGCCAGGTCGGAAACTCGGGCGACTCGAGCGAATATTTATCACTGCTAAAACAATGTTTGATAGCATTATTTGGACTCTCTTTGGTCATAGAAGTCACAAATATCCTTTGCCTTTCAAAATAAGACCCTTTTTAGAAACGAAAACTCGGGCGACTTCAGGTGGGACGTTTTTCATTAAAAAATCAATGCTTGAACGTATATTTTAGACGCTTTTCAGTCAAATCCGGCTGCAGATGGTCTTCGTCTTTCCAAATATGAGCCTTTTAAATTATACCCGAGGCCGCCTGAGTTTTCGTTCTTACCTCTTAAAGAAAAACTAAAACTCGGGCAGCTCGGATTTTGTAAGGTATTGCCAATCTTTAAGTTCAACTGAGTTGCCCGAATTTTCGTTGTAGTTTTTTTAGGAAAAACGAAACATCGGTGGCTCGGGTGGACGGCAGAAACACGATTGCAGTCTGGTACATCCTTAGAAAACTTTAAGTGGTGAAAGGGCAGCAACAACACTCTTGTGTTCATTTGAACAAACAGCTTCAATTTTAGGATAGGTCTACCTCAATTTTGTCATGTCTTTCTAGTCGCTGAGATAAGTCGTAGCATTTCTTATTCATTGGAAATAGAAAGTGTAGGAAAAAACTCCACTTCCGTAAAAAACACAGAAGTGAAAGAAACTGCATTTCCGCTTTGTTATCCAGGTAGGAACTTCCGATGACAATACTTAGTTAGAACTTCCGATGACAATACTTCTCGGTCTTGCAATTTCCCTAAAGTGTTGTGCTTCAGTCTTGAACGTATTTTCACATGTTAACCATGCAAGCTTTTCGTCAGCGTTCAATCAATAAATCAATCAATCAATATTTAAAGTTGGTATTTACAGTAGCATAAGGAGAATACTGATGCGTTCAAAAGCGTTCAAAAGGTCACAATATAGAAATAAGTTAATCATCGTTTGCAAAAATAAAGATTAGCGTGAAGTCAATAATGCGTAAAAAAGTGGACTTTGAGAAAATGCCAACCGGATAATGACACCTCATCAAATTCTCGGTACCGAATTTATCACGAAAATGTCCCGAAAATGTACATGCGCAGAGTCCAACGATAGTAACAGCCTTTGCGCGTCTCGTCTAGGAAATGTGAAATCACACCCTAAAATTTATAGATTTTCCAAAAACCATACCCCAAAATTTACTAAAATTTATAGATTTTTCAAAAACCATACCCCAAAATTTACAGGATATGCAAAATGCATACCCTAAAATTTAATATTTTGCGTCAAAAATCCCAAAAGTTTACCCCAAAGAATTATTTTTGAACATAATACCCTAAAATTTATGATCATACCAAAAATGATACCACAAAATTTATGGTTTCTTATGATCTTACTAAAAATGACACCCTAAAATTTATTTTCTGCCTGAAAAAAGGCACCCCAAAAAATTGTTGTTGTTAATGTTCTTGTTGCTATAGTCGTGTTTTGTTATGTAAATAGACATCTATATTTTTTATAGTTATTGGATGATTAAATGTCTATGAACTGTCGTTTTATCTCTGGATTGTTATCTTATCTGAAAGCTTTGATGTCTATCTCTTTCAGGGCTTGTAACCCTATTCATTGTCTTTCCAAGATAGGATTAATAATAGAACAAAGAAATGTATTAGAAAAATACCCAGGGTAGGGTCCAGTCATACAGGGTCCTGGTCATGGGTTCTCTTGTAGAGTCCTGGTCTTGGGTCCTCATAGAGGGTCCTCGTCCTGGGTCCTCCTAGAGGGTCCTCGTCCTGGGTCCTCTTGTAGAGTCCTCGTCCCGGGTCCTCTTGTAGAGTCCTNNNCAAATAAATCCACATCTCGAGAGAACGCTTTCGGTATTCATTGCAGCCTACAGGAAGGCTTATGGTACGCAACATGTCCTAATTAGAATGCTTGAAGATTGGAAGACCAAACTAGACAATAATTACACTGTCGGAGCAATATTGATGGATTTATCGAAAGCTTTCGACTGTATCCCGCATGATTTGCTTATAGCAAAACTCCATGCATATGGTTTCGATGAAAATTCTCTTGTCTTCATTTATTCCTACTTAAAACGGCGCGAACAGTCGGTTCGAATAAATAATGTTTACAGCAACTTTCAATCTGTTTTATCAGGGGTACCTCAAGGATCCGTCTTAGGCCCTATTCTTTTCAACTTCTACATTAATGACCTGTTTCATTTCATCAAAGAAGCATCTCTTGTCAATTACGCAGATGACAATACTCTAACACATTTTTCCAACAGCCTCCCACAACTAATTGGTGTTTTAGAAAAGGAGGCCAACATAGCTCTCACATGGCTCGATCAAAATGAAATGATCGCTAACCCAGACAAATTCCACGCACTTCTCGTAAAAAAAGATCAAACGGATACAACAGGGCATAGTATTTCTATTCAAGGGAAGACGATCAAATCTGAAGCTTCAGTAAAGTTACTTGGTGTAAATCTCGACCATAAACTAAACTTTGACTCTCACATATCCGATCTTTGCAAAAAAGCAGCAACCCAGCTAAATGTACTAAAACGACTGAAATCTTTTCTTGGTTTTGCGGAGAAAAAGGTACTCGTTCAGAGCTTTGTCTTTTCTAACTTTAACTACTGCCCTTTAGTATGGTTTTTCTCTTCAGCTAGATCTGTGGATAAGATCGAAAAAATACAGGAGAGAGCCCTACGTTTTCTTTATGATGACCACAATTCTTCTTATGAAGAATTGCTTCGCAAATCAGAAAAATGCACAATGCACGTAAATAGGCTAAGATACCTCTGCATTGAGATTTTCAAAACTGTACACCAGCTAAATCCTGAATTCATGCAAAATATTTTCGAAACAAGAACCTCCAATCGACCTTCCCGTCGTCCAAACGATTTGCAGCACTATAGGCCCAACCAAACAACGTTCGGTTCAAATAGCCTTAGGTCTCTTGGACCGCAGATTTGGAATCGTTTGCCAGATGAAATAAAATCAGCAGAAAATCTGGTCCAATTCAAAAGACTTATTAAAAACTGGGATGGGACCGCCTGCAGATGTAATTTATGCCTTCGAAATTAATTCTATTGAAACTGTATTTATTCTTTTTTTTTAAATCATTCTGTTAATTTAATTTGCATTTTGTATTTAGATAATCGAATTAGACTAGTTGCTTTTGTAGCTAAAAAGTAATTTCGATTTAAAATAAGAAGACAATAACAAGTTCAAGTGGCTGGTCGAAATTTAGCTTAAGTTAATCCTTTAACCCTATTCAGCCCCGGGGGGGGGCCATTATGGCCCCCCTATCAAACTTGTTTTAATAGAATCTTAGCCATGAAAGATGTGACTTTGAAACTTCTTGACTTTTATCAAAACTTAATAGGCTACATAATTATCAACTTTTCATTGTCTATTGTTGTGTCACGTGACCTCTGCATGCCCTTTTTTGGAGACCGGTCACAAAGAAAATCGTAAATCCTCTGTTATTTTCTCCCCAGTAGCATAAAATACTAAGTTATATATACCATTCGATTCGTCTTGAAGAATGCTTTCATTTGATATATAGTTTGTTAATATCTGCTAACATCAGCAAGTTTTAATATCTATGACGTCATACAACTTGATGACGTCAAATTTCGAATAAATTAGTATATTATTCATGAAAATTTGCCCAAAATGGTGTGATGATGAATTGAGATGTCTAATTTCATTGATTAGAAGTCAAAAACTATAATATATCACTGTAACTATTGTCTCCATTCTATTTAGTGTCTGTAAATTAGACGTAATTAGCCATAATTAGCAGGTGCAATTTTCAAAATTTAAATTATCAATTAAAATATTATTATAGACTCATGGCCATCACTTTTGAAGCATTATTAGCTACATAACTCTAACAAATCAGTGAATATGTGGCGTTTTAGAACAGTCGCTGGTTTTCCTTGATTTTGCTATTGTATTTGGTTGCCTAGCAACGAGTCACGTGACAAATTACTAATTATTGCTATTTTTAGATTCTCCTTTGGTCCCTAATGCATTGTGCTAAGTGTCATCTTCATACCATTTCTCGTTTCTGAAATAAACAGGGGGGGCCAAAATAGCCCCACCTCGGACCAAAGTAGTAAAAATTTTACCCGGGCTGAATAGGGTTAAGGCTGGATCCATTAAGGCTGGCCCCTTTAAGGCTGGATCAATTTTGCTCAAGCTAACCCATTAAATCGTAAGTTGATCGGCACCTGAGGGAGGTACTTGACTTTCATTAGTACGGGGGTGTGCACTTCAATAAATAATTTTTGACACGGCTCTAGAATTTTCCCCTCCAACAGATGCCTGGCCTTAGAAAAAAACGGCGAAATGTATACTCCAAAACGTAAACAAATACACTGTGCAACTTTGAAATAACAACCAGCTCTAACAAAATACCCCTTTTGACAACCGGCTTTAGAATGATTGCCTTCTTGCGATACCCGGCTTTAGAAAAAAGAGGCGAAAACGATACCCGGAAAGGAGTGCACATCCCGTCAGCAAAATATACTAAGTAC
>REGM01000025.1:1835037-1850589 GCA_004194415.1 Aurelia aurita | reverse complement strand
GGGGGGGCACACCCGCCCTTCATAACTTCGTGAATAATGGAGATATTAGGGTGAGACTTAGTATAACGGTGCACAGTAACAAAATCTACACAATAGGGCACTTTTGTTACTCTTAATTACATCTATGACGTCACTATGACGTGTTAATGGCGGAAAAATGCGATATTTTCTAACTATTGACAAAATTAGCAATATCTAAGGTTTTATTTAATAATTCCTTCCACAATGGCTCTAGAATGTATCACAAATCATCAAAAAGCAAAAATCAGCGATATAATATCTATTAAAACTCGTTATTTATTTCATTTATTCATTATTTAGTTGAACAAGTTTATCATTCTTTCATTAACCCTAATCTACATGGGGGGGCAAAAAAGGCCCCCCAAGCAAACTTCCTCTAATTGCTCTAAAACTACACGTGATAAAAGATTAGAACCTATATGACTTTTAATAAAATTTAATACTGTATCAAATAAACAATAGATCATTGTCATATAATTGGTCACGTGACTATGACATGCCCATATTTGGAGAGAGGTCTCAAAGAAAATCGTTAAAACGTGCATAACATTTCTCATAGACATCTGATTTCCATGAAATTGGTACCAATCAATTTGTCTTGAAGTCTACTTTCATTTGATATATAATTTGTTGTGTTTTGCTGATGTCAGCAACATTTAAGATAAATGACGTCATACTTACATATGACGTCATATTTATGATAAACATATAAAATAATTAGTATGTTATGATTGAAATTGATCAATTAACAACTCAAGATCAATTTCGTTTAGTTTATATGACTAAAACTTGGTCAAAAATGCCAATATGGCATCATTAAATTTGCTTGGGTATCATTTATGACTTTGATTGACAGTTTTTATAACAATAGAATTCAAAAAATTTAATTGTTGGCATTTTTCATCAAGAAAAATCAATAGTCATCATATAGATAGCCTCAACGATGTTCATTGACAATTTTCCTCTGAAAAAGTTAAGTTTTTAGGAGAAGAACCAAAATCAGCAAATTTCCATTGTTTTTGCGTTGTCTAGCAACAGGTCACGTGGCTAATTAGCATATAATTCTATTTTTATAATCATAATTGCTTGGTAATTATGTGTACCAATTTGCGTTTCCGTAGACATCACAGTTGCTGAGAAAATTAGGGGGGGCCTTTTTTGCCCCCCCCCCATGAAAAAGTAGTACTTGATTTACCCATGTAGAATAGTGTTAAAAGCTCTAATTACAGATGAAAATACTCTGAAATGCCTTAAAATCATTTAAAACGATCCAGAGAACCATATTTGAAAATGAGACTTTATTTATAACATTAGTTATTAATTATATGACGTCATAAACTCTGATGACGTCATTAATTTTAAAATTGTTGATGTCATCTAAAATGAATAAAATTTTACATCATCTGAAAGCTCTCATCGAGAGCTATCGAACCGTGGTATTCTTGATAGATAGACTAAAATAGACTTACTTCTTTTATTTACCACTCGACCATGTGTCGAAAAGACGTTGGTCACGTGATCAGTGTCTACCATTTTGAAAAAAATTTCAATTTTTAATTAGCCTATTACATTTTAGGAAAAGTCACAAAATCTCGGCTCTTTATCTTTCGAAGTGGCGACACTACATCAGATCATATTTGCAGCGGGCACTTTGTGCTCCCCCCCGGTAGTAATGGGGTTTAAAGACAACAAGCTTTCACTTAATGTAATGAAAACCCATTCCATGCTTATTTTCACAAAACCTAAGCATAACGCTCTAGAAAAAAAAGTGAATCTTTGAAGCTGAAAATTCGGGATAATGAGCTTGAAGTTGTACAAAAAACTAAATATCTTGGTGTGCAGATTCCTTGGATTGGAAGGAACACATTAAGACAGTTTCTTCCAAGGTCTCAAGCGCAATTGGCTATTTGAAGCATTCAAAATCCTTTCTGCCAGAAGAAACTCTTACGACCATGTACACGGGTATTGTGGAGCCACACAAAAATTTTGAAGGATAGCTCTGACATTTGTGCTGGATCTTTACAAACTATTTTCAATATCGACAGGAAGCAGAGGGTAAAGGTCAATGGTTCATTCAGCACATGGACAGAAAACATCCTGGGAGTACCGCAAGGTTCCGTCTTAGGACCCCTTTTGTTTAACATATACCTGAACGACCTTTTTATGTTCCTGGAGGAGACCGAAATCTGTCATTATGCGGACGATACAACTATTTATGCTATGCGTGTGGTCCTAACATCGAAAATGTCATTATGCATTTAGAGAATGATGCCCTTAAGATAACTGAATGGTTTCCAAACAATGGTATGAAGCTAAATGAAGACAAATGCCATTTAATGACTTTTGGTACAAAAGGGAGTAATAAAAAAACAATCAAAATAGGCGAGGCCTGTGTGAAAGAAAGTACAGAAGAGAATCTTCTCGGCATAACTTTTGACCAATCACTTTCTTTCAAGCAACTTGTCAAGGCTCTTTGTAAAAAGGCTGGCCAAAAACTTCATGCTCTTGCTCGAATATCACGTTACACAGACAGTGAAAAACTACAGCAGTTAATGAGGACGTTCGTTTTGTCTCATTTCAGCTACTGTCCGCTTGTTTGGATGTTCTATGATAGAGCTTTGAATCATAGAATAAATCGTATTCACGAAAGGGCATTACGCATTGCATACAAAGATAACGAGAATGANCAGATGATACAACCATATATGCATGCGACAAGAATCTTGACAACGTAATCAGGAGATTAGAGAATGATTCCACTTTAATTATTCAATGGTTTGCAGATAACTTTATGAAATTAAATACAGAAAAATGCCACTTCATGGTGTTAGGGAGAAATTCTAATCAAACTGTTACATTTAATATAGGTGACAGCACTATTGAAAATACAGATGAAGAAAAGCTGTTAGGGGTAACTATCGATAACAAACTAACTTTTGAAGCACATATCAGCAAGTTATTTAAAAAGGCCGGCAGCAAAGCTTTTTGCACTCTCTCGTATATCTGCATACATGGACTCCAACAAGCTGCGAATCTTAATGAGAGCCTTTGTAATGAGCCAGTTTCAATACTGCCAGTTGGCTTGGATGTTATACAGTAGGAATTTGAACAACAAGATTAAAAAAACACACGAAAGGGCTTTAAGAATTGCGTACAAGGATTATGTTTCTAGTTTGACACTTTATTAGAAAGAGATAAATCGGTGACTATCCATAAGAAGAATTTACAAATCCTAATGACAGAAATTTTTAAAACACAGAACAATATGAACCTTTCATGAATGAGCTCTTCAGGGAGCGAGAAAATATGTATAACCTAAGAAATAACAATGAATTCGTACTACCCCGGATAAGGACAGTACATTTTGGCTCTGAGACCATCAGATACAGAGGGCCCAACTTTGGCTTTCCCTCCCTCAAGATGTAAGGAATGCTAATTCTATCCAACAGTTTAAATCAAAGATAAAAACTTGGCGCGGTGAAGAATGCACATGCAAACTATGTCGACCTTACATTGAATACCTCGGATTTTTATAATTCTGCATTTTTATTCTTAACATTTTTATCACTTGGAACTGTATGTATTATCGAGTCATTTTATCAAATTGTTTTACAACCTGTATATTTTTAAGTAGTTGGCCTTAATTAGTAATTATAGTACTTTAATCCTGTTATTTTACTATATGTAGCTATGTACTAGCCAATTTTAAATAAATTGATTATTATTATTATTATTATCATTATTATACTGTTGTTCAGTCTGGGGTTGCTGTGGGGTCACTGAGATCAACCAGCAGCAAAAATTATAAAACCGTGCTGCCCGTATTGTATCTAGCAGCAGCTTTGATACCCTGGGCCAGTCACTTATCACAAAGCTTGGCTGGAAGACCATTGATGAACTAATTGCTAGGCTAGTGAGTCTTACATTATGGTCTTCGAATCTCTTCACGAGCTGGCTCCACAATACTTGTGTAATCTTTTTACAAAAACATCCCAGCTGACCTCTAAGAATCTTAGGAATACAGCAACTGATCTAAGGTTACCAAAGACAAACTTCAAGATAGATCGAAATGTTTTTCGTTTACAGGTGCCCAGTCTTGGAATGACCTCTCAGCTGAATGTAAACTGGCATCCTCCTTAAACGGATTTAAACAATGGATATAGGGGTAGCGTGCTGTAAATAATGTGTTTGCCATATGGATATTCTGTTATTGTAAATATTAATTTTAGATTATAGGGTTTTTATTAATATATTAGAAATTGAATTGTATTAGGTTATTTTAGGTCATAATAGTATTTTAATTTGTGCAAGTTTTTGTAATGGAGGGCCCCTTGAAAATCAGAATTACTGAAGGGCTACCCTCCTTAAATATTTGAAGTAATAAAAATACTAATAATAATAATGTTTGGTCGCGTTGCGAAAAACGCTAACCCGCGGTTGCAAATAGGGTTGAAATCAACACAAACAAAACTTTACCAACTACGCCTTAGTTGGTAGTTCAGGATGTTGCGAAAACAAACAGGCCTTCATTTTGCTAGCTGGTCTAAGGATTTTCAGAGCTGTAAAAAGGTGAGCAGAAAATTTCATTTTACCCGCTGCTTCTCGAAATCAATCCGGCTTGCATTGGTATTTTGAATAACATTTCCAGCTTGACCTACAAAATAACAGCTATGTGTTAATTTCATAACTTCAGAATTTGGAGCCTTAAAGGCAATAGGCACCGGCAAATAAAATAATTCGTCTATAAATGGAGCAAAGAAATACCCACATATGCCTTCGTTTTTGCATATGTCAATTTCAATGATTTCAAAGCATGTCTGTGAAATGGTTTTGCCGCTGACCAAACAGCACTATGTGCCTCTCGTTCGGATGGAATCTGTAAATCTGAAGAGTTGCCCGGAAAAGTTATCAATGGATTTTAGAGAATTCCTCTCCCTTGGGAATGAACTTATTGTCTCATTGGCACCTCTCTTTTTCCCCTCTGTTTCTACATTACAGTTAATATCCTAGCCTATTCAGACCAATGCTGAGGGTTTCCTGTTGCACAAATGACGTTGCCTGAAACCTAAATTTCAACTTCTGATTGTTTTATTAAGCATCCCATCAAATTTTGTTTAAATTTGAGGTAAAACACAACTCATTAAAATAAGTATTCAGACATTGATGATGCTGAAAAAAGTTAGGTTTGAAAGAAATCATAGCTGCGCTCGATCATCCTTATCTACAGCACTATATGGTTGACATATAACATAATGCAGAGAACTTAGAATTTCTGTATCATAATTGTTTTAATATTATGCTACTTTCAAATCTGCTTGGAAAGTCTATGAAATTTGATAATACAGTTAGAGAATGAATGAGCCAACATACCTACTATGCTTGCAAAAATGAAAATACCGATAGCATAGCAAATTATCATATATGTGAACCTGCAAGAAAAAAGAACACATAGTTCATGTTATAAATGCAAAATTAAGTTTGAGCCAGTTGGTTTTATTTTTGTGCTTGTGACTTAAAGTCGATAGAAGGCTCAAATCCTTACTGGTTGCCTGAACACGCGAAAATCGTCCAATTTCAAGCTGATCAGCCAATGAGATCACCACTAACTAACCTTGTGATACAAAATCGGTTGTTCGAGTGGAATTTTCTAGTACCTTTACAAACAGTGAAATGGATGCTAAATTACTGCAGTTATTCACAATTTTCTTTTGATAAATCAGCTGTAGAGATGTCCATGCAGAGTTTTTTTTATATACCTAGGCATTATATCTTCCATAATTTGGTCTTAGTCACGAAAACATTGGCCTAAGGGCCTAAATTCGGCTCTCTTATATTCATATTTTCATATTTAATTCTTTTAAGGAGGGTTGCCCTTCAGAAGAAGCTGGTTTTCCAGGGGCCCTCCGATAAAAACGTTCATTACAATCTAAACAAAAGTAAATTAAAAAGTTATTAATCAAATTAAACTATAAAACCCTNTTTCATATTTAATTCTTTTAAGGAGGGTTGCCCTTCAGCAGAAGCTGGTTTTCAAGGGGCCCTCCGATAAAAACGTTAATTACAATCTAAACAAAAGTAAATTAAAAAGTTATTAATCAAATTAAACTATAAAACCCTATTTACAATATTCGAAACAAATGTACAATGATATTAACGAAAATTTAAAATCAAAAGAAAGAAACCCCGTTTTAAATAGTTTTCTTAAAACTATACAGAGAGGATGCCTGCTTTGACTCGGCTGAGAGGCTGTTCCACAGTTTTGCACCTCTATACGAAAAACATCTCTGGCCATTTGCTGACCTTTTCATTGGCAACCTCAAGTCGGTCCCCGTATTACGAAGGCTATATGATGAGCATTGTGAATTGCGGGTGAAAAGGTCACAGAGGTATTGTGGAGCCAGCTCATACAGGGACTTGAAGACCATTGTCTTAGATTCACCAGTAATCAGTTCGCCAACGGTCTTCCATCCCAGCCCTTCAACAAGAGGTCTGCTTGGGGCGTCAAAGTTGCTATTTGTAATGATCCTAGCAGCACGGTTTTGAAGTTTTTGCAACTGACTAATTTCAGTCAAACCGGCGCAGCCCCAAACAGAACAACAGTATCGAAAGTGCGGCTCAACAATGCCCCTGTAGAGCGTTTGCAAAGTTTCTTTCGGTACAAAAGACTTGGCATGTTTCAAAAAACCAACTGCCCTGGAGACCTTGGCAGAAACTGCTTTGATTTGTTCTTTCCAATCCAAAGAGCAATCAATTTGCACACCAAGGTATTTCGTCTTTTTGACTACTTCAAGCTCATCATCGCGTATTTTCAATGTCAATTCTTTATTTTGACCTTTGAGAATGTTGTGTTTCTGCTTGGTAGAGATAAGCATGGAGTGAGTTTTTGCAACATTCAAGGAAAGCTTGTTGCCTTGTAACCAAGTATCCAGTTTCTTAAGATCGCTGTTAATAGCCTCATTCAGCCGAGTCAAATCATGAGACTGGTAGCACAAACTGGTATCATCAGCATACATGGACACGCTAGAATCTTGGACAGCCTGTGGGAGATCATTGATGTAGATGAGGAAGAGAAGAGGGCCAAGACATGAACCTTGCGGCACACCAACTTCTACGTCCCCAATCTTTGAATCAACGCCATTAACCCTACAAAACTGTTTACGGTTGGATAGGTAAGATTTAAACCAAGAGAGTTCACGCTGCTGTACACCGTAGAGCTCGAGCTTTTTGCAGAGAATTTTGTGATCTACGGTATCAAATGCCTTTTTGAGGTCAATGAACACTAGCCCCACAAGCTTACCAAGATCCAAACCGCTGTACCAGTCGTCGGTATTTTTAAGTAAGCATGTTACTGTTGAATGAAGGCGCAAAAAGCCGGATTGGCCAGATGAAAAATGACCATTATCCTTCATATACTGGTACAGCTGATTTGTTACTAGTTTTTCAAAGAGCCTTGAGATGACAGGCAAGACTGATATTGGTCGATAGTTAGACTTTTCAGTCTTATCTCCATCTTTGAAAATTGGAGTAACTCTAGCTACTTTCCATGAGTCAGGAAAACGGCTTGTTTCAATAGATGTATTAAACAAGAAAGCAAGCGAGTTTTCAATAAAAGGCAGCGCAAGCTTCAGAAAGTAGCTAGAGATGTTGTCAGTCCCAAAGCTCTTTGCTGTCTTAACCGTGGCAAATGCATCCCTGATCTCCTGCACTTTAATAGTCCTGAAGTGGAATGTTGCCTTATGTTTGTTAATTTCATAGTCACCTGCAAGAAGGGGATTTGGGGCTGGATCTATTTTGTCAGCAAGATCCTTACCTACTGAGCAAAAGAAACTATTCATTGCATTAGAAATATCTTTTTTGTGAACAGTTTCTGAACCAGACTCTTTCAGACAATCAATATTGCTGGACTTTGATCTCTTGTTGAGGAGTTCATTGATTGCCTTCCATGACTCTTTCATATTACCTTGACATGCAGAGATCTTATTAGTATAATACTGCTTCTTTAGTTGCAGGTTAAGGACATTGATCTTATTACGGACCTGTCTGTATGCATCCATAAGGAATGGGGACTTTCTTTTGGCTGCAGCCTTTTTTAGCTTATCCCTGGTCTGCATAAGTTTTCTAAGGTCATGATCAATCCAAGGGCAGTATTTCTCTGATACACGCATTTCAGTTATCGGGGCATGCTTTTCTATGATCAAAGAAAATAGGTCTGACCAATTGTTTACAAGAACATCTATGTCATCTGTTCCTGTAAGCATTTGCTCCCAACATATGCCAGAAACATCAGCCAGAAACGCCTCTTTGTTGAAATTTTTCATTTTCCTAGTTTTGATCATTTTATGGCCTTTCTCTACTGCTCCATTAAATTTTCGAATGCAGTAGACCATATAATGATCACTCAAGGAAACTTCTTGCACCCCAGATTTTACAATGTTTCTGGCACATGTTGTAGCAACATGGTCAATGATGGAAGAAGTAGTTAAAGTGACCCTGGTTGGTTCCTCAATAAGCTGTGTAAAGCTGAACAACTCATAGAGATCAAGCATGTGCTTTGAATCATTATCTATGGGCTGCTCAGCTTGTTTTGGAGTGAGATCACAGTTTGTGTCTCCTAAGAGGATCATTTCTTTACCCTCTTTGTCCAAAAAAGAGAGAGCCTTTTCCAGCTTATTGAAAGATCCAACAGGGTCACTGGGTGGCCGGTACCAAACAAGAACAAGAAAGGACTTGCTTTTTGGTGGTTCAACCTCAATACAAATGAGTTCCAGGTCATCAATAGGGACATCCAAGCGACGTTTGTACTTGATAGAGTCCCTGATATAAATAGAAACGCCTCCCCCATTGCATGTCCTATCCAGACGTTCTTGTTGGTAGCCCCTACAGAACAAAACAAAGGGATAAGCAATTCTTTCCAAGCTTCATCTAACATTCTAAAAATCTACTTGTTACAATTACGTCTACGTTCTAGTTAAATGGAGGTATTGGAGACCCAACAAAGGCGGCAATTGTCCGCAGGGGGGTCACTTGAACTTTTGTATACGGGGGGGGTCCATCCGCAACTTTCAACATTCACCCAAAAGTATCAAATTAATTTTTACTGACCTAAAAGTATCAACCTCGTTTTTATGGATGTTAAAAGAAATAAAAGCTGTTTTGCATCTGGTATGCATTGGTTAAACCCAAAAGTATCAAAAATTTATTTTTTGTAAATCAGCTACCCATAAATATCAAAAGATATATTTTTCAAATCAGGTACCCAAAAATATCGGATCACAAAGCAAATCCTTACACAAAATTATCGGATGGACCCCCCCGTATATAAAAAGTTCAAGTGACCCCCCTGGGCAATTTTTCACTAGGCGGCCGACGATGCAGCACAGGTATCAGTGGGGGCGCCAGCCGCCAACGACTGGGGGGGACAAACTACAATGAGGGTCGGGAAAATTTTCAAGACCACGCCCTTTTTATCCTTGGGAAACGCCCTTTTTAGTGCTACAAAACACCGTTATTTGTCCTCAAAATTCAGGATCTAACTACCTAACCCCTCCTTCGACAATTTCTCTACGGATTTGGACGATTCGGATTAATTCGGACCGACTTTGGAGAGAAGTGGGGGGACGAGTCCCCCCAGTCCCCCCCGTGGCACCACTACTGACCAGGTATGGGTCTGGCTACATCGCAGCTCGAAGTTTCAGGAGGAGTCCGGAATGGGTAAGGGTCCATTCGCGGTGGGCCTGCCCCGTCAGCTAGGTATGGGTCTAGCCTATGGGGTTTCAGAAAACAATCTATATATTTTGCAGGCGGAGTCCGGAATGGGTAAGGGTCCATTAGCGGTGGGCCTGCCCCGTCAGCTAGGTATGGGTCTAGCCTATGGGGTTTCAGAAAACAATCTATATATTTTTCAGGCGGTGTCAGGAATGGGTAAGGGTCCATTCTTCACGGATGTGCCTGTAAATCCCTTCAGACAGGCAAGGGCCTATCTGATGGGATTTAAGAAAATGTTTCCTGTGTAAAAGTCAATTCAACGGGGCTAAAACACAATCCTTTAAGAATTATATGCGAATTTTCGAAGTCTAGGCAAAATTAGGCCTATTGTAGAACAATTGCCTCCCACAATTGCGCCTGCGCAATCCACAAGACAATAAAATCCGTAGATTGTAAAGCTGTTATCGTAATTGTTAAAAACTGGTTTGGGTAACACTGTCAAAATGTTGTTTTGTATTAACCTGGGAAACAGTTTGCACTTTTTATATCATGCTACCAAAGCTTTTGATGCTTTTATAAGTGTCTCGGACGGAGTTCTAACGTATCTTTCATAACAATCCGATGTCCAACGTCCTAGATCTTTTATCAGCCATGATGGCAAATTTGTGGAAGCTGCAGATGTGGCGGCACCTATTCGAAAGCTGTGACCTGCATAGTTGTTAGAGTTGTACCCTCCTGATGCTAGTAGTTGGTATACTTTTCCGTAAACAAGTCCCTAGATAGGTAACGGCCATCAGAATACTGAAAGATAGGTCCTTCGCTGTAATTGGTAGACGTCAAATACCTTTTCAAGGCTGAAACAGCACATATTGTAGTTCCACTCAATCCGATGGTGAGAAGCACCCCCTTTTTGAATGGATCTGTTTTCGAGGCCCTTATTTTGACAAACATGGGGACTGGAAAATCAATCGAGGGACTGAATGAGTTGTCTGACCGGCTAAGGTGCAAGGCTGGGTTAAATTGTTTACTGCAAGTCAGCTCGCTGATGCGAAGAAAACCCAAGAAGGCTAGGCAAATAGCAGCCCACAGTATTAAATCATCCACTTGCTTTGAGGTAGTTGGTAGGAATAGCCCTAGGAAAAGTTCCAATTGAAATTTTTTTATTGGCAACCTTGTTCTCTGTTCAGTATTTTGTGTTCTTTTAATCCCTCGAAGAATGTATTGAAGATGCAAAAATGTGTCAAGTTTTAGATGTTTGATTGCAGCTAAGTACGCTTTTATTGTGTCATGCTTTACAGATTTGGCCATAAATACTGCAAAAAAGCAGAGGGTAACTTCATTGGTCGGTAAAATAGGGCCCCAATTTCGTAGCAGAAATCCATAATGAAATTNGGCAAATAGCAGCCCACAGTATTAAATCATCCACTTGCTTTGAGGTAGTTGGTAGGAATAGCCCTAGGAAAAGTTCCAATTGAAATTTTTTTATTGGCAACCTTGTTCTCTGTTCAGTATTTTGTGTTCTTTTAATCCCTCGAAGAATGTATTGAAGATGCAAAAATGTGTCAAGTTTTAGATGTTTGATTGCAGCTAAGTACGCTTTTATTGTGTCATGCTTTACAGATTTGGCCATAAATACTGCAAAAAAGCAGAGGGTAACTTCATTGGTCGGTAAAATAGGGCCCCAATTTTGTAGCAGAAATCCATAATGAAATTTTTGGAATTGATTTATCCCAGTGGAGTATGCTTGTTTTGTATTTTCGGCTAATGAATTTGAGGCAAATCGTTGCAGATCTGGTATCAGAGAAGCAAGATGTCCTTGGGAATCTGCTGTGGACTGGTATCTGCCCAAGGTGCGAGCTGCTTGAAACGGTTGACCTGAAAACGAGATAAAGCATCAGCAATCTCATTCAATTTACCAGGAACATGTTTCGCCTTAAAATAAAAATCATGCTGCAAGGTCAAAAGAGTCATAACTCTAACTAAATGCATAATTTTTGGACATTTTGACCGCTTTGTGTTCACGATTGTGACTACAGCTCCGTTGTCACAGTAGAACAACACCCGTTTTTGACACCAGGAGCGGCAAAATCTGCTAGGTAGGAGCCGGGGGCACTGGGGGCGCGTGCCCCCTTAAGATTTTGAAACAAACGAGAGATTGCCCTATTTGTTTGAGGAAATACCCTCTAGTTTAAGGGGAAAAGTACCCTTTGTGTCGTGCCCCTCCAAGTTAACATTGCTTAGAATCACAACATTGACTGAGGGGGGAGGGGATGTTACAGAGGCAAGAACAAATGATTTTTCTCCGGTAGAAACAAAGGAGTACTAAATATTGGGATTTTATTTGGTGGTCTCAATATATTTTGTGAAGGATTGTTGTTTGCCTTATTGTTTTTGTACTTGTGCCAAGTCTCAAGTCTCTAGTCCTTATTGTTCTGATAATAAAGTGGAGGGGGCGCAATGTGCCCCCTGAAGCTCCCCACAGTTTTAAAAAGCCTAGTCAGGATAGGGCTAACTGTGATTACTTTATTAGGTATAAAGTTGGAAAAGATACTCAAAAAGGTTTCACTTACCATTTCAACTTGCTTGTTTGGACAAATCAGATCTCCGATACTTTCACGCCAACGAAACATTTGAATACATTTTAGAATAGCGAGGACATCTATCTGCCTGATCATAAAACTAAATTCTACTTGTTGGGAGACGAACTCGAAAAACCTTTGTTCGAAAACAAAAGAATCTTGGCGTATCACCGACGACCTAAAAGTTGTCGGTCATGCGCATGTCAAGTAGGCTTTAGAATTGAATTGCATTGCTCATGTTATTAGCCAATCAGCGATTGATATTAGCGTTCCTGTGCCAGGTACTGTGCAGCGGCAACACAACGTTCCGGGAAAAGCATCGCGCCGTATTTACTTTAACGACTGTCTGTGCTTTTCTGTTCTTATCCGAGTATACTTAATTTTCATATATAATTTCTTTTTTACAAATGTTCTCTATATAGTACTGGCAGATAGGCCACAGCAAATTTTAAGAGGTAAATCGATTTCTACTTGAGATATCTGGGGTATGTAGCAGGCCTATTTGCAGGTGATTAGGCTGTGATGTAAGAACTGAGGGGATGAAGATCGCCTTCACATTCAAGTACACTCATCTTTTGTAAGAAATTTCGGACCGGGGCTGGTAGATAGTTTTTAGTCGTTAGGAAATTTTTAAAATAATGACAAAACATTTGTTATTATTGTACAGTGTAGAAACTTTGTGAGTGAACTGGGAAAAATGCTTCAAATTACAAAAGTTTGTTAGCTTTTTTAAACCAGGTAGAAGGGTTTCTTAACTTTTGAAAAATTGAGCATAAAGTTTCTTGTAAGCGGGTTCTTATACAAAAATGAGTGTATTTTAGTTCAGGAAAATTAATCTTTATTGTATTGTGTAGACTTTATCATTTCAAAATGAAGGAAGTAAAAGATAAGGGGAGCTGTTAGACTGACTGAATTGTGAAATTTGAATTTGCTGAGGGAAGGGGAACAGGAAGTGTTTGCACAATGCTTGTGTGGTTAAATCTTGCAAGTTGCCAGGAGGGGTACTATAGAAAATAAGTTGCAGTTCATTTGCACTTCCTACTTTGACGCTTCATGTCACACACGAATCAAGGCATGAAGTTGGCCAATATTTAACATTTCACCCTAGCAAATCATCCAATATAGGTATTAACATAAATCCTTTTTAATGCCCAACATTAAGCTGTGAATACTCATATGAAATGAACATCCAGAAGGGAAAGCTACATGTTGCTACAAGACATAGAAGAAATTTTCAATCTCACTTTCATATACTAATTATACTAGTCTCACACAGACACACAATGATGATGAAATTTCAGATTCTAGAATTTAAGCCCTTCTTGGCAGTTGCTCATCAAAAAGTAACTTCTTCCACCAAAGGCTGGACATATTTGATCTAGCAGTCTGGCAAATGTTTACTGTACAATGCCTGCCAAAAGTCTTGGAACACCTTAGCTAATTTTGCCTTGTGATGCAATTTTCCCCTCTCCTCCTTAGAACAATGTTGTTCTGTGACGATAAAATAAGGATGACACGACGATTCGCGACTCTGATGAAAGGCTAGGACAATAGCCTTGCAAATCAACATTGTTTGGGGGGAGGGGGTGCCTCAACTAATCTCTACTGATAGAATTGCGAAAAAGTGTGTCATTATCAAGAAATGGCCAAAGTGTTCCAAGGACTTTTGGCAAGCATTGTAGCTACCTTGTTTGTTGATATTGGTGCTTTGAGAGTTGAAATATTAATCTTGAAACCCCAAACTTGCCTCCACCTCCAAACCAGAGCTTTTGGGTTTTGGCCTAAGCTGTTAACCGCTGCGTTGTGGAATCTCCTGAATCATAGCGAAGTACAAACAAGACACCTCGTCCTAGGACAACATTTGAATGCAAAGCCAAAACTGAATTTGACAATCAGATCAAGAATTTATTCCCTAAGAGACATGTTTCTTCATTCTACCAAAAGTTCAAATTGCATCTGTCTAATGAAAGTTATTCACCAGCGAAATAATTCCCTTCGACATGAATACATAAATTGCATCTTGCAATCTTCATTGCCTGAATGAATTGCATTTTGTATCATTTCTCACGGAAATATTACCAAACAAGCAATGGTATATACCCAAGGGAACAAATGTCCAATGATAAGATCCTTAGAAAAGTTGGCTCGTGCTAGGATTGTTGCTTTTTTTAAGTGCTTTTTGACTGAAGAAAGATATTCCTTGGTGACTATATTCATTGATATTTTCATCCATTTCTAGTTTTGAAAGTTCTATTCAACTGTGTGCCTAAATACGAGGTCCTTGTTCAGAACTACTATGGTTAAAGAGATTCCCCTAAGCAGCGCGTTTGCAGCTTAGGCCAAAACCCAAAAGCTCTGGTCTGGAGGCGAAGGCAAATTTGAGGTTTCAAGATTAATATTTCAACTCTCAAAGCACCAATATCAACAAACAAGGTGGCTATCTTCAAGTTAACTATTGAGGGTTAGTTTAAAAATTATTTCCGATCGATTCAAGCTAAATTCTTATCGCTACCCCTGATCAAATCTGTTACCTTTTTTCTGGGACACCCGGTATATATACATATATACATACAACTAATCTAAATCGAAGCTGCTAATAATAAATAAATAAATAAATAAATAAATAAATAACTAAGTAAATTAATACATCAATACATAAGCTAAATATTGTAAACTACATGGACATGAATGGACGAAATCTACATGATATCATTATATTCACAAGCGTTACATTTACAGGGAGGGCCATCCCATTGTTTTAGCATACTTTTGAAACTGTTTAGATTTTCAGCTGATTTTAGTTCATTTGGTAAACAATTCCAGGTCTGAGGTCCCATGGCTTTAAGGCTCTTAGAGCCAAAAGTTACCTGATTTGGCCGAAAATTATTTAAATTGTTCGGATTCCGAGATGGATGCTTTGAAGTCCTCAAGCTAAAAATGCTATGCATAAAAGATGGATTCAAGTTTTTTATTGTCTTAAAGATTTCGATACAGAGGGTTCTCTGACGAGCAACTTGCATTGTGCATCTTTTTGACCGAAGAAGAAGATCCTTATAGGAGCTTTTATGATCATTGTGCAGAAATCTTAGCGCGCGTTCCTGTATTCTTTCGATTTTCTGGACTGATTTTGAAGACGAAAAGTACCAAACTAAAGGACAGTAGTTAAAATTTGAATACACAAAGCTTTGAACCAAAACTTCTTTCTCAGCAAAGCCAATAAATGACTTAAGTCGTTTAAGAACGTTTA
>REGM01000025.1:1822173-1834099 GCA_004194415.1 Aurelia aurita | reverse complement strand
AAAATATTGAAATTTAACAGGTCTTTTGCAGTGCCACATTTTATGATATTTCACAATGTAATAGGGGTAGGTCTCCTGCAATGCCACGAAATATTGAAATTTTAACAGGTCTTTTGCAGTGCCACATTTTTTATGATATTTGAAAATGTAATAGGGTAGGTCTTCTGCAATTCCACAAAATATTGAAATTTAACAGGTCTTTTGCAGTGCCACATTTGTTATGATATTTCAAAAATGTAATTGGGTAGGTCTTCTGCAATTCCACAAAATATTGAAATTTGACAGGTCTTTTGCAGTGCCACATTTGTTATGATATTTCAAAATGTAATAGGGTAGGTCTTCTGCAACTCCACATAATATAGAAATTAAACAGGTCTTTTGCAGTGCCACATTTGTTATTATACTTCAAAAATAACAGGTCTCCTGCAATGCTACTAGATATAAAATTCTGAAGGGTTCGTAGCATATCAAAACGTGAAAACCGCGTGCAAGTTTTTATTAGGCCATCATATGCGTAGAATAAACGTGTTTGTCACAAAAAGTTAGCCTTAGCCGGTAAAACGACAACAAAATATACTCCAATAATACGAGTGCATAAAACCAATAGACTGGGAATTCCTCCCGCGATCCAGCAACCAGCGCAGCCCCCGCCCCCACGCCCGGCTCCCACCAGACTGACGACAGAGATCCAAAATAAATCTCCATCATCAACCAGCAGAAACCAAGCAGAGAGACAACGGACGCGGCAGCCCCCCGACCGCAAGAAAAAACCCCAGTCCATTATAAATTATATTACTATTTCAAAATTGTTTCAGAGTGGAATTTCTGTAAAGAGAACCAATTTAAAGAACAATTTGAGATAGCTGATTTGAATAATTCTAGTTTGTGTCTTAAAAGACTTCTTGTTTGAGGAGACAAATGACCCTTGGCAAATACAAAACCAAACCAAGTATACAACCAAATACAAATTATATAATTTTAAATTTTTAGTTAGCTCAGCTTTGAGTTTGGCCTAGCATTTTCATATGCTCCTCAAGGTTGAATTCCAGTCAGTTGAATTTTCCGAGCAGATGAGAATGCTATTGTTTATGCGAAAAAAATTCACTTTGAAGTTGAATCGAAAATATTACCGAGTGACCTTTCAGTGTATAAGATTCAGTATATAAGATTTCAGTGTAGCGCCCTAAATGAGCACAGATTTCGACACAATTTTGACTGTAGTAGCCCTACTTGTATGTGTGGGACAGGCATTGAGGATAATAAACACTTTTTCCTGCACTGCCACCAGTTTGACTTGATGCGCAGAGATCTCTTTCGCCAGCTCACATTCTCTGGTATAAACACAAACGAATTGGAGTCAAATGCACTGTGTAATTTGCTTCTGTTTGGGAGCCAAGACTTAAACGTTGTTGAAAACAGAACCATAATAGAAGCAAAAATTTCATTCATTGAAGCAACAAAGCGTTTTAAGTGAATGTTTAGAGAGTAAACAGCAGCAACCCTCCCCCTCTCATTGTTAATTTTACCAAGGTAACTTAGTACCAAATAATCAATAGAACTATTTGAGATGTTATTTTGATCCAGCTTGGATCAAAGTGTTAAACAATATAGAGTTTCAAATTATTTGGTATTAAGCTACCTTAAATTGTTCTTTTTTGTTTGTTTGTTGAAGTATTGAAATTGTAAGTGTCATTCACAGTAGGGACCAGATGACCTTGTGTCTTTTTCTTCTGTGAATGGCACAGTAGAAAGTAAGCTTTTGTGTTTTAATTGTTTTAATGATGATAGAAAAAAAAGAAAAAAAAGATTCTGCTCACTTGGAAAGTCCACTGACTTGAAGTCATCCTTTACAGCCAGAAAAAGAGATGCAGGTCACAAAGGGTTGTTGTCTCAAAATAGGAAAATTATTCATATACCCAGAGAATTTATTTCTGATGTTTTAGTAATTTGAAAGCTGTATCTGTTAAACCTGGCCCCAGTATCCAGTCGTATCATTATGTTGTGCACAAAGTTGATATTAGCAACCTTTTTGTTTCTTTTGAAACGTCGTCTTCAGCTTTACTGTCTGAAAAAGCTTCAGTTGTGTTCATCTAAATATTATAGATAATACAATTAAAGCAGCAACGTAAACAGCTTTTTTCATAGGCAGAACAAGCAATTCAAAAGTACTAACTGAACATAAGATTGGAAAGTAAGAGGGTGAAACCCAAGGAAAACATGTCTAGTAGGAAACTAACTTGTTTCTGCATTTTACAAACACTACAATTTGCTTATAATACTGTAGTTTTGCGACACCTCTTTTCTTGGTACTATGGGCTTGGTTTTGTGTTGCTGTATTTCCAAATCTTAATGTAAACTGTAGTTTTGATCATCATTGCATAAAGGTTCCTCTTAACTTCCTGGTAATTTCTAGAAGTGTTGCTAGTGTGTTGGAAATTAGGGTTCTACCCTTGCAACAATTCTGCAGGGTCCCTCCTTGAGTCCCTTGCAAAGACTCTGCAATCAATAGACCTTCTACAGTACAAGCCTTGCCCACATTTACATGACAAGAATTCTTCAGAAGTTTCAAGAATTCTTGGGCCATAATATGACAGACAGTACATTTTTATAAAAAAGAATTCTTTGAAAAACATTTTTTTGTTTCATCCAAATGCTTCTTAAAAGATGGGGGGGGGGGACAAAACCAAAGGTCTGATCTATTCAATGCAATACATGCAGAATATAAAACGGCAAGAAGCAGATATTTGAATCCAACTTTCAAATGTCACCTATTTACAGCCTCTTCTGTATACAGTAGAATGGTGTTGAACCAAGAGGAGAAATTATCTTTTGCAAATTAAATGGGGACATAACCCNCCCAAAAAAATAATTTTTCTTACCCTACACACCCAAAAAAGTAAGAAAAGACTTTAGTTTCGTTTGTAAATCATGCTTTTCTATATTTTATAAACTGTTCTCATATTTGAGACAAAAAAAATAATCCAGAGTTTCATGAACCCAACCTCGTCCCCAGGGCCTTTTCGTCTCCGTCCAATATGACAAAAGGCCCTGGGGACGAGGTTGTCATGAACCCAAAAAAATAACTGTACAATTGACTGACCCAAAAAATAACTTTTGCCCAAATTTTAGACCCAAAAAAGTAACCTGAGCATCCCTATCCTAAATATATATGAGTACCCCCCCCCCCCTCCCCCGGAGATATAACTGCTTTACAGGGATACTGTACATGTTAATAGGTGAATTCTGAACTGGGTATAAAATCTCAACCCTTTGCTTCTGGCCAAAGTAATGTCCTAGGGGGGCACTTCAATCCTGGGGGCACTACATAAAATTGAGGGTAGCCGTAGTGGGACATGCTGCTGGAAAGGTCCCATTTTCACCAGATCTGGTATAGATTTGGGTAAAGTTTCTGCAAATTTTGGTATAGAAATAAAAAGCAGCAAATTTTATCCTATACAAAAGCATATTTATCAGGTATAGAAATGAGTTACCAAATTCACTAAATTAGTGATAGACATGGGCCCATTTAGCAGTCTGAGTGTCACACCCCACCCTGAAGAATCCTAGTGCCCCCTGGGACTTCAATAATTGTTTTGATGAGAACGTGCTGCTGAACAGGGAATATCTTTTCATTGAAAAAACTTTAATATTACAAAATCTTGAAATAGATTATTGTTCTCATACAAGAATTTAATTAGGGATTTGCAATTCTTCTTTGCTAATTTTCACAGAAGCATGGTTTTGAAAAGATTGCCCCAACATAGTGTAAGGATTCTGTTGCCCCATAGCCACACTCAATTTCATTTTGGTATCAACTGCCCCCATGTGGTTATTGTGTTTGAAAAAATGTCCCACAAAGGTTTTTTACTAGTGACAATCTTTCGTTCAAGTTGTAAACATCCAGCAGTCCAATGGACTATACAGTACTAAAAGTCACAGATTGAACAGACATCGTTCTC
The DNA here is from genome assembly GCA_004194415.1 of Aurelia aurita. NCBI lineage: Eukaryota > Metazoa > Cnidaria > Scyphozoa > Semaeostomeae > Ulmaridae > Aurelia > Aurelia aurita. Next base: position 1,830,140 of record REGM01000025.1, on the reverse strand, counting down.
CTTATTTCTTGCCCTGGGGTTGGTGCTCTACAAGCTCACAAACATTGTTCCTTCCTAGACTCAGTATGAATGACAGGAGGTCTCGAATTAAGTCCTGACCAGACGTGTTCTTAGGTATTTTTGTTTCGATAGGCCAAGCTTCTCTCGCTGGGCAGTTGTATTTTGCTGCGGGCCTAAGTGGGTCGACAACTTCTAATTGTTGCAACAGCAATGTCGCTTTGACATGAAATCCTCCATTAACTTCCCACAAACCGAACCATTTAATTGCGGTATCCTTTCCAGGACAGAGCTTTGGAGTAAAGCATTCAAGACTGCAGATTGTTGAATTGATGATTGACAAAACATTGCTTTCTCCTCAGTCTGATGAACGCGCTAAGTCACCGCTCACCACCGCTACCACCGCTCGTGCATGATCAATGAAGACGAGGCTTTAATTTCTGCTGAGTCATGGAAAGGCAAAGTCGACTTAGTTGCGCAGACTCTACTCTTTGGGTGAGGAGTGTTGAGGCTGCACGCATGCTATGACTCTTCTGCCTACAATTCATGTTTCCAAAGACTTAGTAAAACTAAAACTTCGTAATCAATTTGAAATTTATTTAATAATTCGTCGTCCTCTCCGTGTGAAGCCATGCGAGTGTGACAACACAACAACAACAGATATAAATTTAACCCAACATAAACCAGAAAACAAAACCTACCCATAAAATAACAATAACAGATGCATTGGTGGACTAGGACGCTAGTCTGCTGGGGCACCTGCACACCTGCACCACAAAATCATTCCGATTTAACTGCCCCGAAATGAGGTGGTGCAGGACATCGGCTGAGGATTTGCATATTACACCATTAATGAGTAATTTGGTAAGTTTAACTAATGGCTGGATCATAACTTTGGTTAACTGCGTTCAACACAGACCAACACAATACAACAATTGACTATGACAATACCTAATAATATTAGTAACAATTTGCTGTGGGCCTTNCAGATCTAAATTTAACTCAAAATAAACCAGAAAACAAAACCTACCCATAAAATAACAATAACAGATGCATTGGTGGACTAGGACGCTAGTCTGCTGGGGCACCTGCACCACAAAATCATTCCGATTTAACTGCCCCGAAATGAGGTGGTGCAGGACATCGGCTGAGGATTTGCATATTACACCATTAATGAGTAATTTGGTAAGTTTAACTAATGGCTGGATCATAAATTTGGTTAACTGCGTTCAACACAGACCAACACAATACTACAATTGACTATGACAATACCTACTAATATTAGTAACAATTTGCTGTGGGCCTTGGGGGGGGTGGAGTTGGTATTACCCTCCCTTGTTTTTCAATATTGTATATTATTTATTTTTCTTAGTATCAGTTTTCATATTTCATATCCTTTCCTCTTCTGCACTATAAACAAGTTTTTTATACTGAGCTATCCATAAAAAATTTGATGATGACCTTGCTCATGCAACGAGGGGTGAACACCTGATTCAAGAAATAGATTCGGTTGATCAATGAAAATGACAGCGATGCAAGATATAGAATCACCCATGATAGACAGGAAACGAAGGGCGCCTGCGCACAACGGGTTCGAAAATCGAAGGATGGAAGGCAGCAATTCATGCCGTCGAGAGTCTGATCTAGGAAAAAAAATTAAATGTTTTCGATCGTAAAATGCTTATTTGCAGCAATTTATAGAGACAAAGTATTAATAGGATGTTACACATCTTGTTTTATTTTCTTTTGTCATTCTGTTATCGGTAAAAAAATTTATATAAACGAAATTTCTCATGCAAATAAATTCATGATAAAAAATAAAAGTTCCACTGGAAAAACAAGATAGGTTATAAAACTTGGCAGACTTATAAATACTTTTTCTGGAAACTTGATTGGTCATTGGTACTAATTTTCTTAATTTTTTCGTAAAAGTTTCTTAATTTTTTAGCAGTGTGTCATACAATGCCTGTCAAAAACACGTTTGAAAATGAACATCCCATTCCAGTCTGATCTTTACTTCATTGTCTGTTGTTTTAACTGCTATTCACTTGGTTAATTTCGAAATTTTTTGTTTACTTCGCTGCTTTAAACATTTTTATAAAAATTACGATGAAACCCCTGTGAAGATGGTTATTGGCACCCTTTACTGTTCGAAATTCGAATCCAATGTCACGTCAGGTAAATGGCGTGTTCTCCTTGTGAAATGATCACAACTTTGGATTGTTTTGGACAAAGAAGATACGACGGAGAAGCATACTATTTTCTAGTAAATTTATGCTTTTGACTTTCAAATACTCTGGGTATATATTTAACATCATTCTGAAATGCTTTATACGTCAGTCGCGTTCTAGTGACGACTTGAAGCATATCCGACTACTAGAAACGACTAGAAACATCGAAGAAACTAATTTAGGCAAGAATTCTTGATTTATTTGAAATATCGCTTCTTTTTATCGCAGATGATGGTCAACCCTTGACAAAAACTCTTATAATTGGAGAATAAACCCATTTTGCAACTGGCTCGAACAAGAATTCATTCATTGGTAAGTGATTTCAAGCAATTTCTTCCAACTGAGCTCCCTGCCGTGAATGAACATTATTGTGAATTTTAGGGGACGTCGAAAATTTTCGAAATTAATGAAACCTACACTTTCTCTCGGTGTTGCAGGCAAGAACAACCTTGGATTTATGAGAACTCTTGATATATGGTGGAGGCATCCCCAATGCTCAGGTTGAAAGTACAAAATCCCTTATCTATTGCAAAACGGTCTTATCTTTGGGACTTTTGTGACGTGAACACTTTGGAAATTGTCACTCTCGATCTGTCACCAGCCATTTCATTGGGCTAGATTATTGCATGAGAAATTTCGTTTATATAAATTTTTTTACCGATAACAGAATGACAAAAGAAAATAAAACAAGATGTGTAACATCCTATTAGTACTTTGCCTCTATAAATTGCTGCAAATAAACATTTTACGATAGAAAACATTTAATTTTATTTCCTAGATCAGACTTTTGACGGCATGAATTGCTGCCTTCCATCCTTCGATTTTCGAACCCGTTGTGCGCAGGCGCCCGTCGTTTCCGCTCTGTCCCCATGATATGAGTTTGCTCAGAAATCAGCTGATATATACCAAGATCAGACGTGAATGATTCAAAAATTTTACCCACTTATTTCTCAATGTCCTTTCCCAACTACTGCGAAGATCTACATCTAACATCGCCAGTAATGATCACAGAGTATGGGTTCTCGGCAGACATCTTGGATAACATTAGTTCAAAATTGTTCATAAAATCTTTAAATTCTACAGAGGTCTGATCAGGACTCCTGTAGAGCACTGCAAAGAACGATTTCTTCCTATTAAGCTGAATCTCGCACACAATGCATTCGGGAAGGGTCACAAGGTATGATCTGCAAAAAGGCTGGTAACAAACTATCTGCCTTGTCAAGCATGTCCGCATATCTAGGAACTGATAAAATAAAACTTTTGATGAGAGCATTCATAACTAGTAAGTTCCAATACTGTCCTTTGGTATGGATGTTCCATAGCAGAAAGATGAATAACAAAATCAATAGGCTCCACGAGAGAGCCTTACGAATTGCGTATAAAGACTATACTTCCAGCTTCATAACCTTATTAGAAAAAGAAAGAAATGTAACAGTGCATCAGAAAAATGTGCAATTGCTAATGACCGAAATGTTCAAAACTACTAACAATTTAAACCCCAGTTTTATGGACGAAATTTTCCTGCAAAAAAATGTCGCATATAATTTGAGAAATACAAATACATTCTTACCTCCCATGGTACATACAGTTAATCATGGTACTGAAACAATCAGATACAGAGGGCAGCGTATTTGGCACTTCCTTCCACAGGAAATGAAGGATTCAAATTCTGTGCAACAATTTAAGAATAAAATCAAATATTGGAACAATGAAGTTTGCGACTGCAGACTTTGCAGGCAGTACATTTCTGGTCTCGGCTTTTTATAGTTTACACTATTTTTATATTAACTTTGTAATTTTATTGGCTTGTTTTTACTTGTATATATTTTTATGTAACATTCTATTTAATTTGTTGGCTTGAATTATCTTTTTTATTTAGCTATGTAAGTTGCCAACGTTAAACAAATTGATAATAATAATAATAATAATAATGATAGAGTTGTAAAGGGGAAGGAATCATTCATATAAATAAAAACACTGCCGCGCTTTACAGTTTGAGGATGGTTGCTTTTCATGAACGATTAACCGTCGAGGGCCAATTTACTTTCTTCAACTGTACTGTCAAGGTGAGTCTCGACAATGCCTATCTTGCACAGGAATGCTAATATCAATCGCTGATTGGCTAATAACATGAGCAATGCAATTCAATTCTAAAGCCTACTTGACATGCGCATGACCGACTTTTAGGTCGTCGGAGATAGGCCAAGATTTTTTTGTTTTCGAACAAGGGTTTTTCGAGTTCGTCTCCCCAACAATATCAGGTCAACAGAGGCAAATTTTGTAACAATAGCAGCTTTGGTTTGTTTACATATGACGCAATTATATTCCATTTGCCAGTCAGAGAGCTTCATCTCTATTGCGTCATCTAATGATAATGGCGGAGGGAGGGGCTAGCTGTGGAGAAAACCACACCCTCGTTTTTACCTCGCGACGAAAACATACTTTGGCAAAAACTCAAAATATTTTGCGCCCGCAGAGAGTGATAAATTTTACACAAACAGTTGCTTTCACTAAGATCTGCGTGTTCTGCTCTTTGCGTGATCGCTTGATTTTGATTTGATTTGATTTGATTTCACATTTTTAATGAGGGTAACCCTTCAGCAAATGCTGATTTTCAAGGGGCCCTCCATCTAAAATACAGTACAATGATGTTAATATAATATAACTAAAAGAAAAAAAAAACCTATTTACAATAAATGGAATGTTTTATTAATCTAATTGAATGTATAATGCTAATCTAGTCTAAAATATCTACAAATCGCTCTAGTCTAAATATGGTTCTTGAAGGCATTAAGTGAAGATGCCTGCTTAACCTCAGTTGAAAGGCTATTCCAGTTTTTTGCACCTCTGAACGAAAAGCATTTTTGTCCAGTAGAAGAACTTTTCAAAGGTAGCCTTAAGTCAGTGGTTGTATTTCGTAGGTTGCGTGCGGCGCAATCAGCGTTTTTGATGAAAAGTTCGCTAAGATATCTAGGAGCAAGGTCGTTAAGGCATTTAAAAACCGTCATTTTTGATTGTCTATCAATCAACTGCTCGATCGTTTGCCAACCTAAACTTTGTATCAAAGGTTTACTAGGAGCATCGAACTGACTATTAGTCACGACACGAGCTGCTCTGTTTTGAAGTCTTTGCAATTGTAAGATGTCAGTGGAATTGCAGCAACCCCAGACAGAGCAACAGTATTGGAAGTGAGGCTCAACGATGCTACTATAGAGAGTTTTCACGACTGCAATAGGAAGATACTTTTTGGCGTATTTCAAGAAGCCAATTGCACGCGAGGCTTTCGCAGTGACCGCTTTTATGTGCTCCTTCCATGAGAGATGTTCGTCTATTTGGACACCTAAGTATTTAGTGTTACTTGCAACTTCGACACTCGTCTCGCGAATGGAAGGTTGGAAAGTTTGACCGGAAATCTCGAGATGCTTCTTCTTATGTTTGGTGGTAATCAACATAGCGTGGGTTTTAGTTACGTTAAGGGATAATTTGTTCCCCTTTAGCCACCTATCAAGTTTCCCTAGATCTTCATTGATAGCCTCGTTCAACTGAGAAATATCTTTCGAAAAGTAATAAAGACTTGTATCATCAGCATACATAGACACTTTCGAGTTCTTTATAATGCAGGGAAGGTCATTTATGTAGACTAAAAATAGGAGTGGACCGAGACAAGAGCCCTGTGGGACTCCCACTTCGATACTGTCCATATTAGAGTCTACACCATTAACTCGACAATACTGCTTTCTGTTAGAAAGGTAAGACTTAAACCATGATAGCTCCCTACCGAGTACGCCATAGTGCGCCAGTTTTTTGCAAAGGATTTCATGATCAACCGTATCAAAAGCTTTTTTGAGATCAATAAAGATCATGCCAGTCAAAAGTCCCTTATCTATGCCATTGAACCAATCATCTGTGCATTTCAGCAAGCAGGTGATAGCTGAGTGTAGAGCCCTGAAACCAGACTGATCTGGCGACAGAAGTCCATTCTCATTCATGTACTGGTACAACTGGTCAAAGATAAGTTTCTCAAATAGCCTAGATATGACAGGCAGTACAGAAATGGGCCTGTAGTTCGATTTTTCTGACTTTTCCCCTTCTTTGTAAATTGGGGTAACTCTGGCAATTTTCCAGGTATCAGGAAAGGTGCTGGTTTCAATAGAAACGTTAAATATTTTCAGTAAACTACTAGATATTACTGGAAATGCAATCTTCAGAAAGTAACCAGAGATGTTGTCATTGCCAAAGCTTTTTTTGATTTTAATCTTAGCCATTGCTTTTTGTATGTCTCCTTCATTAATTGCCCTAATGTTAAAGGTCTTCTCGCCATCATTGATACTAAATTCTCCTGACAGAAGCGGATTAGGGGTAACATCAATATCTGCAGCTAATTTTTTTCCAACAGAACAAAAGAACTCGTTCATTTTGTCCGAAATTCTTTGTTTGTCAAACAAAGTTTGGCTAGAATCGTTCAAACTATCAATATTTGTTGACTTTGACCGTTTATTGAGTAGCTGATTGACAGTCTGCCACGATTCCTTCATATTACCCTTCTGCTGTAAGATCTTATCGGAGAAATATTGCCTTTTTAACGTTACATTTAGGGTGTTTACCTGATTTCTACATTGCTTATAAGAACTCATCATGACCTGTGACTTATGTTTCACTGCAGATCTTTTCAGTCGATCTCTGGTCCTAATAAGCCTCTTTAGATCAGCGTTTATCCACGGACAGTACTTTTCTGATACGCGAATTTGACGAAGAGGGGCGTGTTTCTCTATCATAAGGGAAAATATTGTCGAAAACTTCTCGACAAGTTCATTAACGTCGTCGGAAGTTCCTAAAACTTCCTCCCAATTAATAGTGGCAACGTCTTGCAAGAAAGCCTCTTCAGAAAAGTTTTTCATGATCCGTGTTTTTATGGCTTTATGATCCTTTTTAAAGGAGCCATTCAATTTTCGAATACAATACACCATATAATGGTCACTCATCGAAATCTTCAAAACCCCAGATTCCATTACGTTATTGGGACAGGTCGTAGCAATGTGATCTATCAGTGTAGCCGTTTCTAAAGTAACCCTAGTTGGCTCCTCAATAAGCTGAGTAAAGCTGAACAAATCGTAGATGCTGCGAAGATGTTTTGCATTGTTGTCGCTAAGTTGCCCCGTAGGTTTGCTAGCGAAATCGCAGTTTGTGTCGCCAAGGAGAATAATTTCCTTACCCTCTCTGTCTAAGTAAGAGAGGATAGTCTCAAGCTTGTTGAAGGAGTCAACAGGGTCACTTGGAGGACGGTACCAAACTATAACAATGTACGGTTTACTTTTGGGGGGTTTTATTTCTACACAAATGAGCTCAAGATCGTTTTCAGGCAGATCTGTACGGCGGGTGTATTGAATTGGCTCCCTTATATATAGCGCAACTCCTCCCCCATTAGCGGTTCTATCTTCACGCTCATGCTGATACCCTTCAATATTCGTAAGTTCTTTAGGGTACGAATTGCCCAGTTTTGTTTCATTCAAGGCAAGTATATGAATACCCTTATCTTTTATAAGGGATGAAACTTCATCATGATGGCTGCGAAGACCATTAACATTCAGGGCCGCAAAAGAAAGACCTTTTTTGTGCCCAATATGCTGATGATTATTAAGCCTATCAGAAACAGTACTTTCGATAGAACAACTAATTTGTGAAGAATCTAAGTTTGATGTCTGCCCATCAGTTATATCATAGATGTTAAAGACACCGTAA
>REGM01000025.1:1808281-1821663 GCA_004194415.1 Aurelia aurita | reverse complement strand
AAAACTGCACAGAACTTTGTACTTAAAGACAAATGACGGAGATATAAGGTGACTTAAATCAGGGGCCTGGGCAATCCAAATATAGCCTATTGTATTCCATTGTATTTGATGACCTCGAGAGATTATCAAATGTACTGGACAATGAAGGCACTCAGACATCTTTTGTTCTATTTTTAAACTAGGCGCTATATATCCGTCATTTGTCTTTAAGTGCCTGAAATCATCCATTGTGGACTTTAAACTGAAAATTAACCCCTGTCTGTCACGATCTGGCAGAAAATCATGCTGCCAAAAGGCGATTTCGTTGGATATGTAGGGGGTGATTCGCTTACAGATTGCTTTCGAAAAAACTTTGTAACAAGTAGGTAAAAGTGATACGTCCCTTAACGTCGACAGATCATTGATACTAATACTAAAATTCTTCTTCGGGATGCGCTGTACAATGGATTTTTTCCACAATGTTGGTATTCGCAAATTTAAAAGCACAACGTTCAAGATATTCACAAATGTATATCCATATTCGCTAAACATTTTTTCATGTCCTCATAAGTAACCCCATCGGCACCAGAAATTTTCCCACTAGGGCACCCTTTCACAGTAGATTCGATCCCTTCATAGCTGAAAAAATCCCCAAAATGTATGGAGGCTAATGCCTCCTCACGATCAAAGAATGGAGGTACAACTACTTCAAAGCCTTGACATTCAGCAAATTTGCTCTATTGAGCATAATAATCTTCATTCCTTTGCACTGAAATTTCAGCACTCTCCATGTTAGGCCAACAGCCATTGTTCCTTATTATGGAAATCGCTTTTTCCTTCGCTGTAACCATAAACATGTCAGCTTTTCTTTTGATACTTCGTTTCTATTGTTATTACCTCTTCTTTTTGACGAAAAGAATGGTATTATTGTACTGTTAATGTAATTAAATTGTTTACTGAAGTACTCAATTCTATTTTAATGATAATAATAATAATAATAATAATAATAATAATAATAATAATAATAATAATAATAATAATAATAATAATAATAATAATAATAATAATAATAATAATAATAATAATAATAATAATAATAATAATAATAATGATAATAATAATAATAATAATAATAACAATAATAAGAATAATCAATTTATTTACAGTTGGTGGTGGCTCTAGTTTACACGAAACTAATAGATACCAACTATCTAATTACAAAGTATAAGTTAAAACCAAAGTTCTATTAGAGTTACATTTTTCTATTAAATATTACAGTTACATTTTTCTCCCTTTCAGTTTTTGATCATGGTTTTTAACGTCTTGCTATTTTGTGCGGATTTTATGCTGTCTGACAAAGTGTTCCAAAGTATACTGCCTCTGATCGATAGTGAACTTTGCCCATATGAAAATGTTTAAATTTTTGGCAGCTGGAGGAGGTTCTTTATCCTTAGATTATACTTGACATCTTTGGTTATGCAAAACTCCGACAAAAAGGAAGGGCTAATGGCATTTGTGGATTCATATATTTCGACCATTAGCTTGTATAGATTCTTACAATGGATAGTTATCTCTTCCGACCTTGCCAATAGTTCTTCAAATATAGATTTGATTTGATAAAAGATTTACCCAGTACTTAAATTTTCTAAAAATTATCAGATTATGAGTACTGAAAGTTTCTTAAAAAGGTTCCTCAAATTCTCGCTGTTTTATCTGTGGGGAATTCCTGTGCCTTCATGAACTTTATGGCTAATTTTATGGAGCCATGCTTTTGCCTCAAGTAATACCGAGCAAAGTAACAGATTCCAGACAAAACACAAGACTATTTTCTTGTACCAAAGTTTCTTGAATTTTTAATGAATTAGAGTTAAGTTTCGTAAAAACGTTTCTTACAAGAAGAACGAGTATTGGTTGTGGGGCAGTTTTCTTTTGAAACATTGTGAGGTTTGGTTGAATTGAACCCTAGTTTGTGAGAAGCCTAAATCGCAGGCTAATTGACCTCATACTGTGAAACATTGAGACAGAATTTCCAGATTTATTGAACTTTTTGTTAAGTGTGACCTTTAAGCTTTGATAGAGCAGATATTATGAAATCATATGCTTTTTGACCATATTCAAGTAAAATCGAGGAACGCAGTATAAGAAGAAAGTGAAAATATGCCTTGGGCTACCTACAATCAGTTGCGAAAGTGTTGAGCCATTGTAAAAAAATCGATTTTTNTAATAATAATAATAATAATAATAATAATAATAATAATAATAATAATAATAATAATAATAATAATAATAATAATAATAATAATAATGATAATAATAATAATAATAATAATAACAATAATAAGAATAATCAATTTATTTACAGTTGGTGGTGGCTCTAGTTTACACGAAACTAATAGATACCAACTATCTAATTACAAAGTATAAGTTAAAACCAAAGTTCTATTAGAGTTACATTTTTCTATTAAATATTACAGTTACATTTTTCTCCCTTTCAGTTTTTGATCATGGTTTTTAACGTCTTGCTATTTTGTGCGGATTTTATGCTGTCTGACAAAGTGTTCCAAAGTATACTGCCTCTGATCGATAGTGAACTTTGCCCATATGAAAATGTTTAAATTTTTGGCAGCTGGAGGAGGTTCTTTATCCTTAGATTATACTTGACATCTTTGGTTATGCAAAACTCCGACAAAAAGGAAGGGCTAATGGCATTTGTGGATTCATATATTTCGACCATTAGCTTGTATAGATTCTTACAATGGATAGTTATCTCTTCCGACCTTGCCAATAGTTCTTCAAATATAGATTTGATTTGATAAAAGATTTACCCAGTACTTAAATTTTCTAAAAATTATCAGATTATGAGTACTGAAAGTTTCTTAAAAAGGTTCCTCAAATTCTCGCTGTTTTATCTGTGGGGAATTCCTGTGCCTTCATGAACTTTATGGCTAATTTTATGGAGCCATGCTTTTGCCTCAAGTAATACCGAGCAAAGTAACAGATTCCAGACAAAACACAAGACTATTTTCTTGTACCAAAGTTTCTTGAATTTTTAATGAATTAGAGTTAAGTTTCGTAAAAACGTTTCTTACAAGAAGAACGAGTATTGGTTGTGGGGCAGTTTTCTTTTGAAACATTGTGAGGTTTGGTTGAATTGAACCCTAGTTTGTGAGAAGCCTAAATCGCAGGCTAATTGACCTCATACTGTGAAACATTGAGACAGAATTTCCAGATTTATTGAACTTTTTGTTAAGTGTGACCTTTAAGCTTTGATAGAGCAGATATTATGAAATCATATGCTTTTTGACCATATTCAAGTAAAATCGAGGAACGCAGTATAAGAAGAAAGTGAAAATATGCCTTGGGCTACCTACAATCAGTTGCGAAAGTGTTGAGCCATTGTAAAAAAATCGATTTTTCTTGCCTTGTGTCCCCCCCTCCCCCTTTGCAATGTTGAGACCGGTCTAAAAAGTTGTATTTTATGACCTTTCATTAGAAAAATCGCGTTTCCTCCGAACAACATTGCAATGGGGGGAGGGGGGGCAAAAATCCATATTTTCCCACAATGGCTCAACACTTTTGCAACTGATTGTAGGCTAAACGAACAAAGTTTCATAAATAGTCTTCCCAAGTTTCACCATAAAACGAACAGAAGAACAAGAATTGCTACGAAGATCGTTTATATTTTATATTTCAAATTGCGACATTCTATAGTTGACTAATCGAGGTTAGTGACAAATTGAAATTAGGGACGATCCAGTATACAAACATATCCGATCATTAATAAATTATTTCATATCCCGGATGTCCCAAAAAATTTACCTATTTAATCCGGGCTATCGACAAGAATTTTTGTCGAATAAATCCCTAATAATTTTTGAAGTAATACTTGATAGTTAACTTGAAGATAAATGCCTTGTTTGTTGCTATTGGTGAATTGAAAGTTGAAATATTAATCTTGAAAGTTCAAATTTGCCTCCACCTCCAAACCAGAGCTTTTGGGTTGTGGCCTAAACTGCAAATGCGCTGGTTTGGGGAATCTCCTGAATCATAACGAAATACGAGCAGGAAGCCTTGTGCTTAGGAAAGTGTTTGAATAAGAATCCAAAACTTAACTTGACAACGAGATTCACTAATTTCGTCCCGAAGAGACATCGTTCTTCATTCTACAAAAAGTTCAAACTACTCCTGTCCAATAAAAGATAGCCATCAGGCCAAAACCTAAACGCTCTGGTTTGGACGAGGAGCCAAATTTGGACTTTCAAGATTAACATTTTAACTCTCAATGCACCAATATCAACAAACAAGGTATTCCTCTTCAAGTTGACTATCGAGGATTGCTACAAAAATTATTCGAAATTGATTCGACCTAAACTCTTGTCGCTAGCTACGATAAAATCTGTAGCGTTTTCTTTGGAACACCCGGTAGAATAGGCCATCAGTTTCTTCAAGGGCGTCTCCAGCCCAAAAAAGTGCGATGGACTTGGTATGGAACTAAATGTTGAAAGGTATACCCAGCCCTTTTCTCGTCGTTTTTTCCTATGATTAAATACCGCCTTGAAAAAACTGGGGTTCACAAGTCCATCCCAGTCACCCAGTCAACCCCCTGGCGACGCCCTTGAGTTTCTTAATTTTTTGGTGATCTTACAGTTTTGATTTTTCGTAAAAAGTCAATTGAAGAAAAAATACATAGATCAAACGTCTGTCACCAGACAAAGAATAAAACGTGCACTGAAAAATACCCGGAGCAATCATTTGGCGAAATTAAGATGCTTGTGAAATAAACCATATGGAGGTATTTTTCCTGTGACTTAAAATTGAATATTCTAGATTTCTCAAATGTACTCTAGAAATAAAAGCCACTCAAAATAGTCTTTGGACGTTTCTATGTATATTAAAATCATATTTTCCTATGGCAAATGGCCAAAAGAGCACATCATCATATAGAAAATGACGGCATGCCAGAGATTTGGGTATGTGGGCAAGAGGGCACGCCGAAAATCTGGGCACGAGTGCACGTCAAGATGGAGGGCACGAGGACACACCGAAAATTTGGGCACGAAGGTACGAGGGCACGCCAATGTTTATCTCGCAGTGTGGATGAGAGATATAGTGCCTTGCACTTGCGTTCTCCCAAAATTTTTAAGTTTCTCACTCGCAGATAAAATTGCCTGACATCAGATGTGAGACAGACATTAACGTTTTTCTTTGTAGTTGTTTTCTTTTTGTTTTCTCTAGTATATTTGAATATTTGAATTGTAAGTGCCTTTCATGGTGGGAACTCCGATGATCTAGTGTCTATTCCCGCCATGATAGGCACAGTAGTTGTATTTTTGGGTTCTTCTTTTAATTGATTATATAAAAAAAAAAAAGGGCACGCCAAGATGGAGGGCAAGAGAGGGCACGCCAAAGACGTAGGCACGAGGGCACGCTAACATCGAGGGCTCGCCGAATATTTAGGCACGAGGGCACGAAGGCACGAGGGCACGCTGACATTGAAGGCACGAGGGCACGCCAAAAATTTGGGCAGGCTGACATGTAGGCCCGAGGGCACGCCGACATCAAGGGCACGAGGGCACGCCATAAATTTTGGCACGAGGGCACGAGATTATTACAGGGCACTCTGGGCACGCAGGGCATGAGATTTGGCAGAATCGCGAAGAAGATGGAGAAACTTTGCTAGTTTATAGTTTACTTGGATTATTCAATGCCTTTGATCAGTTTGCCCAGCCAACTCGAGATCTCTGTTAAACATTCTTCCACTTTTGGGCACCAAATCATTCGTCGTAGACCAACAGCCCAGGGATCCAACCTGGACCTGCCAGAAGGCAGGCGGGGAAAGGTAAAATTCATCCTTCAGCTCTTTATTTCGATTTACATTTTTTCTGTTTGAAGTAGGAGTCAAACAAGCTTCTTCTAAATTGATGTACGCAGACAAATTTCTTGGAAATGTTGTTCATGCCACACTCTGCAATGAATAAACTTTGTCCTCGTCATGAAGCTTTCGTGGGGCTTTTTCCTTGCCAAAGTTGACTGGTTATATTCATAACCTATTTCAATACAGCAAGTGGACTCCAAAAAAATACAGTAACAAAAACAATAACGTTCTCGATTTTGTAAATGATATAAATGGAAGGTAAATTTTTACATTTACTGAGTGAGGTCATAAAGTTGAGAGCATTTGATTTGTGAAGTTTCAAAAATTTTGTAACTGGTTGCAATAGTTATTGCAGTACTTTACCCCAAATATCCATCTAAAAAATGTACAAAAAGATGCAAATCCAGTATTCCAGAAAAAGGAGCTTGAGGCTATTTTATTCCAGGTGCTTCTTATCAATTCTTACGAGAAGGTGCCCAGCTTTGATAATAACTTATGAAAAACTGATTTTGAAAATGAAAATAATTTCTCAATTTTCAGTGCACCAAGAGCTTGAGGAAAAGAAGATCAACTCTACAAATTATGATCATATCATGGTTGGATACAAGGAAAACTGTAGCACTAATCATAGACTTGGGGGTTTTTATGAATATCCAAGAAGGTGCAAATATGGTACAAATGACAGAGGAACGAAAAGAGTCAAGGAATATGATCCAAACAACACTTCTATTGGCATGCCAAAAGAACTGCATAGAAAACATGTATCTATGTAACAAGCGTCAAGACAGTACAAAGTGGGGGGGCATGGATTGTTCCCCTTTGGTAATCCTCAGAGAGAAAAAAGCCATCAAAACTGCAATTGACTACTTTGATGATTTTATTTAGCTGGGTATAATGATCATTCACCAGAAATAGTATTCATAAATGAGAATACAATAGTTTTCTGATTTTGTATTGTGTATTTGAAGTTAAAATGAACAGCTCGTCTTTAAATTTGATTGTTGCTTCGTTTGTCTGCCTGGTTCTTCTTCATATTTTTTGTGATTCCAGTCCAACATCAAACTATTTGAGTATGCTTGTAATTCTCCATCCTCCTTTATATACAATGAGAAACTCAAACGAGTTGATCACAAAGAAATCCTTTATGTGATAAAGGGATCGCCAAGAGATGAAAAGATAGAGGTTGGAGATGCTGCCCTCCTCTTCGTCGGATCGTCGTATTTTCAGAAATCCACACCCCCCTCCCCCGCAAGGAGCTCGGAGGGGCGGGCTCCATATCAATCCATTCGGGTGGTTTGAGGTTGGAAATTGACTTTCTTTATTGAAAATTTTTATTTGGCATATTTAGTACTTTTTTCGGCCAAAAATTGCAGCCCCACCATCAATTTTCGCCGTGCAGTCCGATGTGTTCATTGTGGGCCTAGCTATCGGAGGGTCGTGGAGAAAGTGGAAAATAGAGGGAGTCAAAAGCAAGCGATCGCGCAAAGAGCAGAAAACGCAGAGCTTAGGGAAAGCAGCTGTTTGTGTTAAATTTATCGCTCTATGCGGGTGCAAAAGATTTTGAGTTTTTGCGAAAGTATGTTTTCGTGGCGAGGTAAAAACGAGGGTGTGGTTTTCTCCATAGCAAGCCCCTTCCTCCGCCATTATCATTAGATGACGCAATAAAGATGAAGCTCTCTGAGTGGCTAATGGAATAGAATTACGTCATATGCAAACAAACCAAAGCTGCTATTGTTACATAATTTGCCTCTGTTTATCAGGTCATAGATATATACAGAATTATCCGCTTCGATAAGGGAGACCAGTACAAATTCATGAGCACAAAGACTGTTAAGATTCCACGAACAAAATTTTAAAGTATCCTGATCGGGACCTGATCGGGAAAATTTTAAAGTATCCTGATGGGTTTGTCACGACATCAGAGTTGCGTAAGATTTGTCTGTAGGTTGTCCATTGCAAGTGAAGCGTATAACATATTAAGCAGGGGTAAGAATATCATCTGGGCCTAAGCTTCACGAGTGTGTCAAGCGAATCGAATCGTTTTATCATACTAGCGATATTCTGTGATGCGTGTCTTTTGCGATACCAAGTTTACAGTTGTTGAAACGGAGATGGTGCGCAGAGGAAAATATGGACTGATGAAAAATTTTGAAATTCACCCAAGACTGTTTGTTTTTTATAACAATTTCCTGAAGTTTAGATGGCAAACGAAATCAAACTGATCCCTGGAAGCTCAAGAAATTTACCTTAACATCAGGGCCGTGGAAAGGGTTTTAAGTGAGGAGACGCTTAGGCCTAGATGATATCTCTGGCAGAAGTCACTGGAAATTTTTTGCGATTTTGAGATCTAATAGGAGCGAATGATTTTGGGTTCTTGCTCAGGTCAATCTGCATAATCACTGAAATCCTCATCTTTAGATCTCATTTGTAGCGATTTTTATCGATATTCTAACGAATGTCCATATTTTTCGACCTGAAAATTAATGCAGCTCCGGCCCCAAATAAGATATGTGCCTACACATGTAAGCAACTCTGGATGGACATCTCTACAACTGATTTATCAACATAGATTTTGAATAACTGCAGTAATTTAGCATCAATTTCACTTTTTGTGAAGGTACTAGAAAATTCACCTCGAACAACTGATTTTGTATCAAGGGGTTAGAAAGCGGCGATGTCATTGGCTGATTAGCGTGAAATTGGATGATTTCTACATGCTTTGGCAACCAGTAAGGATGTGAGCCTTATCTTCTTAAAGTTGGTCTCAAAGTGGATATCACGTAAAATGTACTAGAATAAATCATAGGAGGCATTAAGGCATTTCTTGAAAATTTGAGTAGACTATATATTTTTCCCTTGTCTCTGGTAGTAACAGCCAGTTAATGGTCTTTAGATAAATGTTTTGATAATGTAATCCCAGAGTATGTGGTAGTGTATGAAGACGTTTTAAAGCATTAAATCATTTCAAATTTAATGTATACGACACTCTTCGACTCACTATTGCCAAATTTTTGCCCTGCACGTCATTTTATTTAAGTTTGCAGTAAATGATGTAACACAAATGTTTCATTGCCGTCACGGTAGAGGTGAATTATGTAACATTCACTTCTTTCTTATGATTTGATTTGGACAGTACTATCAAATGTCAGATCCTGAAATTTTGAGCCACATTTGATGGCAGTGAAAATATAATAAAGGCATTAGAAATTGTATCAAGTGCTTTGCGTTTGCATACACGTTTTGAATACTTACTCAATTGTAGTCACTGGGTGTGCACTCCCACCAATTGTAGTAAGAGACAGCGTTGACCAATAATAACACAGAGCATATTGATGTATTAAAGCAGTATTGTTCTCGTTGAATTTAGGATACACAAACTCGTTGACGCCAATACCTTCGAATTTAGATATCATAAAGTAAAAGCACGCATTCCAATGCATCATGATTAGCATGAGATGCAGAAACGAGCACGTTCTCACTACATTTGGGTAAGTCGTGAGAGCGAGAATTGTCTTCTGTGACGTAAATATTTTGTAATACTTGAACATCCGTGGCAGCCTTAATGCAGGATTAATGCCAATAGCGAAATAAAGCAGATCCAAAGGGAGTATTGAAGCAAAGTCAAGTGCAAATTGGTAAGATTTTACATACACCAACGCCATTCGTTTGAGATCATCCACGTAAATGCCATCTTCAAGAAACGAAGTTCGTAGACAGATGATAATATCCATTACATAAATAATGTCAAAAATGTAATCGAGGGTCATCCATAAACTTTGGTATTGATCTTGGGCGTCCGTAAAAGCGATTCGAAGAAATATTACCCATGCATTGTAATGAATAGCAGTTATCACAACATAGAGCCAATAATATAGAAAATTACTGTATGGCTCTATATATGTATAAATGAAATGATAACACGGATTTATAAGATCCTCTTCCTTCTGCTCGTTCTCACAGAGACGATCGACAACTATTGTATCCTTTGCTTTCATATTATCCAACTCTAACTGCTCAGTAGAATGATTTTGCATTGTTTGCTCCTTGCCAGCTAGTATCACATTAGTTGGTGCATTTACAACAACCGATACTCTACGCCCTTGGTTACTTGATGAGTTTCTTTGACCACCTCTGACATGGTTGACTTCCCTTGTACTGAACTTTTCAAGGAAGTCCTTCTGTCCAACAGGTTTCCTTGCTTTAGATTTTTTCTGAGCGTCCATGACTGTCCTCACAGCAACGAGTGTCCCCAGTCTCTTCTTGACATTATTCCATCCTAAAGAACCTGTCTCTGAAAATACAGAGTCTCGCTTGCGATTAGCAGTCACTTCAACTTGGTAATTAGGAGTAGCATCAGATGTCAGTGAGGAGGTAGCAGGCTGACTTAGAAAGCTGTCAAAGTTTTCTGTAATATTGCAGCTCTTGACTTTCTCGCTGCTTTTTAATGAATCATTGGGCTCTACAACTTTTTCTGACATTTCTCTTGGAAGAAATATTCTTGTAAAACTCTTTCTTGGACTTCTGTATAAAATTGCTTAAAGGCTAAAATGTGAATAAATAATGACAGTTAGAATGATTCGTCATGAAAGACTTTAACAATCTAAATAAATCTAAATGAACATTGCTTCAAAAATAATTTTGATTGCCTTAGCCCAGTTTTTGTGTGTGGTAAAAACAATAAAAATAACAAATAATTTCTCCTTCATCGCCCCCTATATCATAATCATCATAATCATCATAATCATCATAATCATAATCATCATCATCATCATCATCATCATCATCATCATCATCATCATCATCATCATCATCATCATCATCATCATCATCATCATCATCATCATTTATTTAACAACAATAGCTTATTTACAGCTGATTAAGGCCTACGATATGCTTTGTAGATAATTATATGACCAGCTTTCATATGTTTAATAATACGATCCTAATTTATTCTGTACCCAAGCAAATGGTAAAACCTACTGCTTAGTTAGTATACAGAATGTTAATTGGTTATACAGTTACCGCCAATAAACGCTATGGCACATAAGATAAATAAATATATATCACTGAATATCGCAGAACAGAATAATACTTGATATAGGGTTAAAAAGCCCAGATTATCATCAGCAGTCAAAACGAAAGATGGGATGGAAAGAAATCAGTGATTAAATTTGTTCACCCGGTGCCTCCAGATATAATTCGCTCCAATAATATTAGAAATCGAGCACCAAGCTAACAGTTCTTTTAGGCCCGTTTTATAAGTCGCGCCGCGCCGTGACGAACCGAGTGAATTCAGACCAATTTTGTCTGTTTCGGCGCGGCGCGACTCTTATAAAACCAACTTGACACTTGGTTCGACTGAGTCGAACCATACGCCAAAGGCCTCTAGTCTGGGTCGACCTACTTCAAATTTCTCATTTAACCAAAGAAACGTCTGAAATTGAAAAGAAAATTTTTAGAACTTCCAATTGTGCGCATGCGTCATTATGGTTCGGCACGGCACGACGCGACACAATTTTTCTTCTTATAAAACAGAGGCGCTCCAAGTCGAATTAAGGTCGAACTCAAATTCCACTGGTTCGGCACGGCGCGGCACGACATATAAAACAGGCCTTACTTTCGCTTTTCCAAAGCCAATATTCCACAATCGTTCATAAACGTCCTTTTTGATACAACCAAGCGCACCAAAATACAGTACATGAATCATAATAATCATAATAATCATAATCATAAACTTATTTACAGTTTGTTTATTTCTAGCTAACAACAACTAATTAACACTAACTATATACGGTTTATACAATATACAATATAACAGAAAAAGATAAAACCTTAAATCCCTAACTTAGGTGCAAATGTAGCACGTACAGTTGTTGCCATTCCAGCAACGTATTTCTTTTTTGAATTTCACGAGAGAAGTTGTCAATTTTAAGTCATCACTAAGAGCATTCCACAATAGACTCCCTCTAAAAGATAGGGAATTTATTCCATAGCACTGAGAACTCACCGAGGGGAGCTTGCATAGTTCCTTAGTACGAAGGCTATAGGGAACATCTTTCTTAACAAAAAATTCCCACATGTACTCAGGATTGAGATGATTGATTGATTTGTAGATTTCAACCATGAGATTTTGTAGGCTCTTTGTATGCATTTTCTTTGCTTCACCCCTATCTAAAAGCTCCTCAAATGTGGATTCATAGTCTCCATACAAAGGTCTCAGTGCACGTTTATGGGTCCTATTAATTTCATTATTTGCCACTTTTCTACAAAACAGCCAGATCAGAAGGCAATAGAAAAAAAATCGACATTACCACGGAATTTAAAAGTAACTTTGATTTTTGCTCTCCTACATATGGTCTTAATCTTCCAAATGCGTGCACTTTTTGGTTCACCTTTTCACATAGCTCTTTTTAACTTGAGTGAGTTGTCAATGTTTACACCTAGAAGTTTTACATGTTCGTTTGATGGAATCAATTGGCCCTTCAAGTTAAGGCATAGTTTATTTGTGCCCTTTAGCCCAAAAAACATTACTTGGAATTTTGAAGGATTGGCACTCATGCCATTGTCAGTAAACCATTGCATTAATCCCTTTAGGTCACCCTCTAATCTAATCATGGCCTCGTCTACAGATGTATCTCATGCGTAAATAGTCGTGTCATTAGCAAAGCTACATATTTCCGATTCCAGTTCCATATAAAACCGGTCGTTTATAAAGATGTTGAAAAGTAAGGGTCCAAGAACGGACCCCTGTGGTACACCAATTGAGATATGCTTTGGTGAGCTATATGTGGAGCCTATTTTGACCCTTTGTCTTCGGTTTGTCAGGTAACTATAAATTAGTTTTAGAGCATTTCTCTTAAACCCATAGGCCTCTAACTTTGTAATCAGTAGATCGTGTCATGTCTAGTGTTGTTTAGGCGCAATGTAGCAAAGTTTGGTTTGGGGGGCGAAAAACGCCTCCCCCCATGTGAAATAGGGTTAATAGGGCTTTTACAGTATTTATCTGTGTGCTGTTTCTTTATGTCTACATTACGCGTACTTGTAAGAACACTGGCGAAGAAGGATAGGAGTGCAATATGGAGATACCTTTGAAAGCAAAGTCAAGGGTTGATATGAACGTCATCAACATCAGACGTCAGACATCGTCAACTGTACGTCAGTATTGCAGTTTGAAAAACTTTATGATAGTTTCCATTACGAGGACAAATACAACTTCTAGGGTTTTATAGGCTGCAAGCCTCGTATTCCCTTACTCGATATATTATTATTATTATTATTATTATTATTATTATTATTATTATTATTATTATTATTATTATTATTATTATTATTATTATTATTATTATTTTTATTATTATTATTATTATTATTATTATTATTATTATTATTATTATTATTATTATTATTATTATTATTATTATTATTATTATTATTATTATTATTATTATTATTATTATTATTATTATTATTATTATTATTATTATTATTATTATTATTAATATTAATAATATTAATAATATTATTAATA
>REGM01000025.1:1783422-1806978 GCA_004194415.1 Aurelia aurita | reverse complement strand
CATAAGAAACTCAGTAAGAAACTCTTGGTACCAAAATGGCCCTAAAATTTAAGAAACTGCCTACCAACCCCGGACCCAAGTTTTTTATACAAACTATACGTGTATCTTCTCTTATTTCCTTCGTTGTTGTCATACGTCTTGTTCCTTTAGTTTCTCCCGTTTGCCTACTTTGCTCTTTTATAAAGAATCATTGCAATAGTCTTCTAATGAAAGAGCAGTTTGTTGTATCCTGAGAGTTACATACTAACGCTCCTCCGTCATACCCAAATTAACTACATGTATCCTCCGCTTAAACGGGCGATTATTTGGATAATCCGTTCTTTGGATAATTTGAGCCCCTTCGTTGCGTGCGAATTAAGTTTTATTGTAAGAAATAGTTTTGAGTTAATCAACTAATGAAATAAACAATCAATCGTTACTGCACCTCTCAATCCTTGAGCGCATTCCGTGTTCGATTCTCTACTGATATATTATAAACTTCCTCTCTCTCATTCGAAACTCCCCTTTCAAGGCCTCTTTCGAAGCAGGCAAAACAGTTTTCCTCCCCTAGAGCCTGCGAATTAGATATGGAACTCTGACTAAGACATCTAAACCCCATCTAATCCTCTTATTTCCCTTTTCTCTCCTTCTACAGCCTCCGCCTACCATATCTTAGCTGGAAAAAGGAACAGATTTAAGAAAACTCTAAACTGACCCTCTCGTTTTAGTCCTATGCCCCTCAAATAAACTGTTGCTCTCATTGGAGCCTTGGCCTTGCCATACAAAAAATAGATAAGAAACGTCGAGTAAAACATGTAAACCTCCCATATCCCTTTTATCCCCCTTCTAAGGAAACTCTGAGAAGATATGCAAACCAAAAACCTTGCCCTCGTTTTAGCGCCATGCCCCTCAAAGTAAATTTGACCCCTCTCATTGGAGCCTCCCTTGAAGCCCGTTACGTACAAAAAAGCTCATTGTATTGTCTTTGCTTTGCCATACACAAAATATGATTGCGTCACAGCTGGGCATGCTTTTATCTTGCATTTCAATAAGTTTCTATGAAGCTTTTCACCATCAAACAAAGAGGTAGCGCATTTCAATAACACGAGGGCTTCTATGTAATCTAAAGTGTAAAATCAGGACCATTGGAGGTTAAGGAGCCTTTGACTTTTCAGTCTTATGCCGCTTAGAACAGGCTTCCCCCCTCACTCGAAACTCCTGTATGGCCTTCATTTATCCTCCTCTAGAACATGCCATGTCTTAGCTGGAAAAGGAAAGCGATCAATGTAAACCTACCCACTTGTTTTGCCTCTTCTTTCAAAAAGGAACTAAAAGTAAGATAAAACTCCCATGTACTAATGGTCCGGTAATGAGGTTTTGTGTAAAGATCATTCCCTTGGGCGTAGAAGCTTGGATGAAAAAGCAACTGCCCCAGCCCCCATTTTGCAAACCAAACAAATAACCCCTTTTACGCACAGATTCAGACTTTGGAGCAAATTTTGGTAATGCTATTTTGCATGGTAGAGACACAGTTTTAGGGGAGTTTTAGTTACCGTGCCGAGAGGGATAACAAAGGGAAGAGAAAAGGTTTCTGGTCATTCCTATGATGCATCTTAGTATAAAGATTAACAATCTGACTTCAGATTACACAAGGCATCCAATTCTTCATTGTCATGAATCCAACTAAGATCTTCGCAGAAGCGCTACAATAGACCTTTTCACAGAGGTCTGGGACGGCGCGCTACTTTTCTGGAAGATGGCGGATACGCTGCGAGAGGGAATCCCCTTCGCGATGCAATCACTGAACTGCAGTTGCAGTTAACGAAGTTGTGGGCGAAAAATCACATTTAACCCCCAGTTACTGGGCACTTAGAGGACCAGAAAGGCTTGCAACATGAAATAAAGACTTATCTACTACATTACAGTGATATCTTTAGCTTATTTTACAAGGAAACGTTCATTTCNGAAGCTTTTCACCATCAAACAAAGAGGTAGCGCATTTCAATAACACGAGGGCTTCTATGTAATCTAAAGTGTAAAATCAGGACCATTGGAGGTTAAGGAGCCTTTGACTTTTCAGTCTTATGCCGCTTAGAACAGGCTTCCCCCCTCACTCGAAACTCCTGTATGGCCTTCATTTATCCTCCTCTAGAACATGCCATGTCTTAGCTGGAAAAGGAAAGCGATCAATGTAAACCTACCCTCTTGTTTTGCCTCTTCTTTCAAAAAGGAACTAAAAGTAAGATAAAACTCCCATGTACTAATGGTCCGGTAATGAGGTTTTGTGTAAAGATCATTCCCTTGGGCGTAGAAGCTTGGATGAAAAAGCAACTGCCCCAGCCCCCATTTTGCAAACCAAACAAATAACCCCTTTTACGCACAGATTCAGACTTTGGAGCAAATTTTGGTAATGCTATTTTGCATGGTAGAGACGCAGTTTTAGGGGAGTTTTAGTTACCGTGCCGAGAGGGATAACAAAGGGAAGAGAAAAGGTTTCTGGTCATTCCTATGATGCATCTTAGTATAAAGATTAACAATCTGACTTCAGATTACACAAGGCATCCAATTCTTCATTGTCATGAATCCAACTAAGATCTTCGCAGAAGCGCTACAATTAGGCAAATATGTGCAAGAACGAAAGGTGTCAAATAAAGTTTCTATCCCAGCTGCTTATCGGAATGGGAAAAGCTTGACCCTGAGATTAGACTATCCAACGCTGTGAATATTTTCAAGAACAAAAAATTGTCAATTATCCGTTTACCTCCAAAGTTGGTCTACCGTGTTCATGACCCAAAATTTTTATCCATCCTAACGCAGCTACGTGTTGGACTTAGTAAGCTAAATTTTCATAAATTTCAGCATAATTTTAGGGATACTTTGAACCCTTTGTGTCCGTTAAATGATGGTGTTGAAGTTACGGAACACTATTTCCCGCTCTGCCATACTTATGATGCAAATAGACGCGATCTTCTCAACCGAACTGAGTAAATGCCATATTGTTGCTTCATGGTTACCCTAATCTACATGGGGGGGCCAAAAAAGGCCCCCCTAATCAAACTTTCTCTAATTGCTCTGAAACTGTACGTGATAAAAGACTAGAACCTTTTGACTTTTAAAAAAATTTAATATTGTATCAAATAAACAATAAGTCATTGTCATATAATTGGTCACGTGACTTTGGCATGCCCATATTTGGAGAGAGGTCTAAAAGAAAACCATTAAAATGTGCATAACATTTCGCATACACATCTGATTTCAATGAAATTGGTACAAATCAATTTGCCTTGAATTCTACTTTCACTTGATATGTAAATATTTGTGTTTTGCTGACATCAGCAAAAATTAGGATATATGACCTCATACTAACATATGACGTCATAATTATGATAAACATATGAAATAATTAGTATATTGTGATTGAAATGGATCAATTAACAATTCAAGATAAATTTCCTTTTGTTTATATGACTAAAACTTGGTCACAAATGCCAATATGGTATCAGCAAATTTGCTGGGGTAACATGTATGACTTTGATTGACAGTTTTTATAAGAATAGAATTCAAAAAATAAACTTTTTGGCAGTTTTTATCAAGAACAATTAATATCCATCATATAGATGGCTTTAAAGTTGTTAATTAAACATTTGCCTCTGAAAAATTTAAGTTTTTAGGAGAAGAACCAAAATCAGCAAATTTCCATTGTTTTTGCATTGCCAAGCAACAGGTCATGGGGCTAATTAGCATATAATACTACTTTTTGAATCACTATTGCTTGATAATTATGTGTACCAATTTGCGTTGCCGTAGACATCTCGGTTGCTGAGAAAATCTGGGGGGGCCTTTTTTGCCACCCAAACATGAAAAAGTAGTACTTGATTTACAATCTTGGACATAAATTACAAGACTTCAGCAGGATAATTCAATTCCCCCCTTCCCCCCAAGATCAATGTTGCTATGGAAGTTTTTAACAAAAATCTGACTTCAGAACAACAATGATTGGTGGGGGAGGGGGGAAATGGGGTATTATAACAAAATTTGATTCGATCACATACAGTCCAGATATATGTTGTCCAAGATTGTCTGAAAATAAAGAACAATAATTGAAAAGGGATTATGGATATTTTGTGAAATAAAAATATTTTTCAGCTACTTTGCATTGTTTTCAATGACAGATTGATTGCAATAAACAATGAAATTAAAAAATTAGGCGCAAGACCTGAACAGCCATATTGTAAATAAGACACTCACTGATCCATCACTTTGACTTATTGCAAGCTGAATATGTCGATGGAAAGTGATCCTGTCCAATTTCTACTGGGTTTTGCAGTTATTTGTCACATTGAACTTTTTATTCAGGCCTAGTCGAGCTGAGTTAACGTTATGGTTTGAAAACGCCCTAGCTGTAGCTGTACTTCCGCAAAGATGGCCCATTCAACATGGCGGCATATCATACACTCCATTACTAAATTCAACCCACAAATTACATAATCTGCATTATTAAAATGTGGCGTCATTGAATCAAAACCATTAATTAAAAGCAACAAGTGCATTGCAAACGATTAAGTCTTTATTATATACTTTCAAAAACATCTTTCTTCTTATAAGCAAAAAACAAACAAACTATTTGCAGCACCTTGGGATAGAATTCGATTCTGATTTTATTTGATCTCACCAGGATTATCTGACAGTTTCTGACACTGACCGTTTTGGTCTATATAGGAACAATTACGCGTTACTGACGGGTTGCTGACGGGTTACTGCACCCGTTACTGTAGGATGATAATACATTTACCATTCATTCAACGCGTTACTACGCGTTACTGTTATATAATAAAATATATATATACTTTTTTATAATTTTGCAGTAACGCGTGGTATCGCGTCACTTCTTGGGTATTTTCACATGTAATAGCAATAGAAGCTGCAGTAACGCGTCAGTAACGCGTCAGTAACGCGTCAGTAACGCGTCAGTAACGCGTTAGTAACGCGTTTTAAGCGCGTCAAGTTTGTTTCGTTGGGTGTTATGTGCCCAAGTTTTGTTGCTAGAAATTTGATCAAGGATTTTAAGCCTATTTTGAAGGATTTTGAGACGAAGCATTTCTACAAATCGCTTGTATTTTGAGAATTATACACCTGATTTTGCCGAAATAAACTTCCTATGTTATCTAGACAGGTATTATCACCTTTTAAGAATCTGATAAATGGTTTACGAACTACAGGCTGGATGCTTTCTAATGTCCACAAAAAAATTCTGTCTACCTTGTATCATATGTACGCCATTATCAACAGTATTTTCAACACTATTTTCCCAGATATGCTCTATGTGCGACACTTTTGTGCCAATGTTGTAGAAATATTTTCAAAATAATTACAACTCGTTACTTTAAGTGTTGAATATGTCGAAAACATCAACATTGGTAGTAAAACCGTTCTAGAAAACTTTCCCACTTCTGGAAAACAATAAGAATAACGATGCCAGACAATTCTAGGTCTAAACTATTTTCAGGCAATCTTGGACATAAATTACAGGACTTTAGCAGGATAATTCAATTCCCCCCCTTCCCCCAAGATCAATGTTGCTATGGAAGTTTTTAACAAAAATCTGACTTCAGAACAACAATGATTGGTGGGGGGAGGGGGGAAATGGGGTATTATAACAAAATTTGATTCGATCACATACAGTCCAGATATATGTTGTCCAAGATTGTCTGAAAATAAAGAACAATAATTGAAAAGGGATTATGGATATTTTGTGAAATAAAAATATTTTTCAGCTACTTTGCATTGTTTTCAATGACAGATTGATTGCAATAAACAATGAAATTAAAAAATTAGGCGCAAGACCTGAACAGCCATATTGTAAATAAGACACTCACTGATCCATCACTTTGACTTATTGCAAGCTGAATATGTCGATGGAAAGTGATCCTGTCCAATTTCTACTGGGTTTTGCAGTTATTTGTCACATTGAACTTTTTATTCAGGCCTAGTCGAGCTGAGTTAACGTTATGGTTTGAAAACGCCCTAGCTGTAGCTGTACTTCCGTGTTTCTAAATCAAAGATGGCCCATTCAACATGGCGGCATATCATACACTCCATTACTAAATTCAACCCACAAATTACATAATCTGCATTATTAAAATGTGGCGTCATTGAATCAAAACCATTAATTAAAAGCAACAAGTGCATTGCAAACGATTAAGTCTTTATTATATACTTTCAAAAACATCTTTCTTCTTATAAGCAAAAAACAAACAAACTATTTGCAGCACCTTGGGATAGAATTCGATTCTGATTTTATTTGATCTCACCAGGATTATCTGACAGTTTCTGACACTGACCGTTTTGGTCTATATAGGAACAATTACGCGTTACTGACGGGTTGCTGACGGGTTACTGCACCCGTTACTGTAGGATGATAATACATTTACCATTCATTCAACGCGTTACTACGCGTTACTGTTATATAATAAAATATATATATACTTTTTTATAATTTTGCAGTAACGCGTGGTATCGCGTCACTTCTTGGGTATTTTCACATGTAATAGCAATAGAAGCTGCAGTAACGCGTCAGTAACGCGTCAGTAACGCGTCAGTAACGCGTTAGTAACGCGTTTTAAGCGCGTCATTAAATTTTCCGATGGCATCGAATGCATTAGTTTCGAGATAAATTTGAGGAAAAAGAAATGGGTACTGTNGTTCTAGAAAACTTTCCCACTTCTGGAAAACAATATGAATAACGATGCCAGACAATTCTAGGTCTAAACTATTTTCAGATAATCTTGGACATAAATTACTGGACTTCAGCAGGATAATTCAATTCTCCCCCCTTCCCCCAAAATCAATGTTGCTATGGAAGTTTTTAACAAAAATCTGACTTCAGAACAACAATGATTGGTGGGGGGAGGGGGGAAATGGGGTATTATAACAAAATTTGATTCGATCACATACAGTCCAAATATATGTTGTCCAAGATTGTCTGAAAATAAAGAACAATAATTGAAAAGGGATTATGGATATTTTGTGAAATAAAAATATTTTTCAGCTACTTTGCATTCTTTTTAATGACAGATTGATTGCAATAAACGATGAAATTAAAAAATTAGGCGCAAGACCTGAACAGCCATATTGTAAATAAGACACTCACTGATCCATCACTTTGACTTATTGCACGCTGAATATGTCGATGGAAAGTGATCCTGTCCAATTTCTACTGGGTTTTGCAGTTATTTGTCACATTGAACTTTTTATTCAGGCCTAGTCGAGCTGAGTTAACGTTATGGTTTGTAAACGCCTTAGCTGTAGCTGTACTTCCGTGTTCCTAAATCAAAGATGGCCCATTCAACATGGCGGCATATCATACACTCCATTACTAAATTCAACCCACAAATTACATAATCTGCATTATTAAAATGTGGCGTCATTGAATCAAAACCATTAATTAAAAGCAACAAGTGCATTGCAAACGATTAAGTCTTTATTATATACTTTCAAAAACATCTTTCTTCTTATAAGCAAAAAACAAACAAACTATTTGCAGCACCTTGGGATAGAATTCGATTCTGATTTTATTTGATCTCACCAGGATTATCTGACAGTTTCTGACACTGACCGTTTTGGTCTATATAGGAACAATTACGCGTTACTGACGGGTTGCTGACGGGTTACTGCACCCGTTACTGTAGGATGATAATACATTTACCATTCATTCAACGCGTTATTACGCGTTACTGTTATATAATAAAATATATATATACTTTTTTATAATTTTGCAGTAACGCGTGGTATCACGTCACTTCTTGGGTATTTTCACATGTAATAGCAATAGAAGCTGCAGTAACGCGTCAGTAACGCGTCAGTAACGCGTCAGTAACGCGTCAGTAACGCGTCAGTAACGCGTCAGTAACGCGTCAGTAACGCGTTGTAAGCGCGTCAAGTTTGTTTCGTTGGGTGCTACGTGCCCAAGTTTGGTTGCTAGAAATTTGATCAAGGATTTTAGGCCTATTTTGAAGGATTTTGAGAGGAAGCATTTCTACAAATCGCTTGTATTTTGAGAATTATACACCTGATTTTGCCGAAATAAACTTCCCATGTTAGCTAGACAGGTATTATCACCTTTTAAGAATCTGATAAATGGTTTACGAACTACAGGCTGGATGCTTTCTAATGTCCACAAAAAAATTCTGTATCCCTGGTATCATATGTATGCCATTATCAACAATATTTTCAACACTATTTTCCCAGATATGCTCTATGTGCAACAATTTTGTGCCAATGTTGTAGAAATATTTTCAAAATAATTACAATTCGTTACTTTAAGTTTTGAATATGTCGAAAACATATACATTAGTAGTAAAACCGTTCTAGAAAACTTTCCCACTTCTGAAAAACAATATGAATAACAATGCCAGACAATTCTAGGTCTAAACTATTTTCAGACAATCTTGGACATAAATTACTGGACTTCAGCAGGATAATTCAATTCCCCCCCTTCCCCCCAAGATCATTGTTGCTTTGCAAGTTTTTAACAAAAATCTGACTTCAGAACAACATTGATTGGTAGGGGAGGGGGGAGATGGGGGTATTAAAACAAAATTTGATTCAATCACATACAGTCCAGATATATTTTGTCCAAGAATAGGGTTAATAAATCTAGAATAGGGTAGAATAGGGTTAATAAATCTTTCAAATGAAGAGTTTCTAAAAATCTTTACAGCAATGCTAGAATATATCAAGTCCTCCAAATTTTTTGAATAAATTGGTAAGGATAGCTTGTAGAATTTTTTCTCTCTAGTAATATTTTCTTTTTAGTTTAGTTGTAAACCGTATAGTTAGCCAAGTTTCTATATTAATTGTAAATTGCCAAAGGGTTGCCTTGTATTTCCATGCTCCTTGTGGTATCTTCTTGTAGCTTTATGTATGTTTCTGTAAATTTATGAAGATGAGGAAAAGGAGTGGACCAAGGATAGAGCCCTGGGGAACACCACAAGTAACTTGGCTTACTAGAGTTGTGGCCATTTACAGAAACATTCACTGCAGAGTTCTGTTGCAGAGATAGGAGCTAAACAACGATAGAGCAATACCTCGTATACCATAATGTTCAAGTTTATTGAGGAGAATCTGGTGATGGACCGTATGAAAAGCTTTTCGCATGTCAATAAAAATCCACAGCCAAAATGTTTGCTATCTAGAGAGTTTTTGATAGATTCTGTTAAACTAATCAAGGTGTGATTAATTGAATGAGAAGCACGAAAACCTAACTGAAGATTGTACAGGATTTTATGAACCTCCAAGAAATTGTATAAGTGCTTGTACATCAATTTCTCTGAAATTTTACTGAAAACATACAAGGGAGATATTGGTCTATAGTTGGACACTGTTGCAGGACAGCCTTTTTTGAATAGTGGTATGACTTTTGCATGCTGGTTTTTTCAGGAAAAAATGCCAGAATAGAAAGATTCAATGATGATTTGAGAAAGTGGAGAAGAGATACGAGGAGAGAGAATTTTTTATAGCTTAAGGGTATACTATATTAGGACCTATAGATTTACCTGTTTTTAGCATATCTACCAGGTGAGTAAAAAAAAACCTGGGCTGTTTAGCAAGCCTTATTTTGATGTAAAACAAGTCAAATCGTGTTGAAGTTTTATATTGCAGAAGAAGGATTAAATTAGTTACAGATATTTAGTTTGTAAAAATCGGTAATTTCTTTCCTTATAAATTTGCGATTTTGTGATATAGCCATTTTGGTAAAAGTATCGCTAGCAAAGGAACTTTCGGCTTCCTAACAATGAAGATTTAAATGACTAGTCCCCCAGGGATACAACATAAGTAACATCAGTTTTCCTTTTGTGCTCTAACACAATGCATGCCTTGCTTTAAGTTTTTCGTAGAGAAAATGTATGTTTGTAATGGTTTAGAATGTCACACGTGCAAGAATATGAATCTAATTGAAGGCTTATTTTAACCCTATCTGGACCGAGCTTTTCTGAGCATCCTCAGGCCGGGGGGCTAAATTAAATTAAAGATAAATTAGCCCCCCCTCAGAACTCCAAATTGACAAGGGTTAGAAGAAAGAAACTTGGCGATCTTATGTAATTTGATGCGAAAAGACCGAATTTATAATTTATTTTACTCTAATTGTTGTATGTTCGATGACGTCATCATTTTTCTTTGTTTTAGGCCAAAAACAGTACTATTACAGATTTGACTGTAGAATCTCACTTGAGAGGAATAATATGCTTATTTTAACTGTAATCGATAGATAAAATATCAAAATCTTATAAAAACATAATTTTTTGGAAAATAATGAATTCTGTAAACCTATATTTATTACCTAGATTCATTATATATATGACGTCGTCAATGACGTCATTTCTTAGAAAAACAATCAAATTAAGTTTTTTTCCACATTTTCTTATTAATTCATGGTTGAACTGAAAATTTCATCCAGTTATCTTACTTCTGTCAAGAATTATCTCACTTTGAAGTTATAAAGGGTTTGACCGTAAAACAAACAAGATATTAAAACTACTCTCTCAGAAAATTATTATATTTCCAAAACTACATGAGATATCTTGAAGAAATTTGGATAGAAGATGCTAAATAGATAGTTAGGAAAAGTCACAAAAAATGATAAGCCTAGAAATGAGCAAAACAGAATTACCCAGACAAACATGGTAGGGGGGGCTAATTTAGCTCCCCCCGGTCCAGATAGGGTTAACAATATTGCGAAACACCATTTTACTAAAACCGCTCGTGATTCTGGAACGAAAAGTCCGATTTCGACCACATTTCATATTTCATATTTCATATATTAACCTAAGGGGAGGGTAGCCCTTCAGCACAAGTGCTGATTTTCAAGGGGCCCTCCCATAAAATAAAACTAAACTAAATTACGAAAAATGATTAATATTAAAAACTATTACTTAACCTATTTTACAATCTATGGACCTATTGACAATATTCAAAATTTACAATAAAAAGAAAAAGAAACCCTAAATCATCTGCTTAAATAAGGTTAGATAACTTAAATAACCAAACAAATTTTCAAATCTAGGTTAGCCTTTCTTCTATGCAATGAACTGTAAAGAAATGAATTTGCAAATTAAACTGCATCAATAAAAATTGGCAAACACCCCACGTTTTTTCTGACTCACCCGGTATTATATCTGATACTTCATAAGGGGCTGAAGGAGTTATAAAAATGAATTTCGATCATCTCTCTGACCCTTTAAGTCTTGTCAGTGGTATAGAGTCAACGTCAGTGTCAGTGTCAGTGTCAGTGTCAGTGTCTGTGTCTGTGTCAGTGTCAGTGTCAGTGTCGGTGCAGTGGCTCCGCCAGGATTATTTATTGGGGGGCAAAACAGAACGGGTCTGGGGCGAAGCCCCAGAACTGTTTTCCAGACCACGCCCTCTACTTTGGCTATAAATGCAACCAACGCATTTCATTGATTTAAATAAAATAAATCAATTTGTTATAACAATAACACGAGTATGATAGCATCATTAGAAAAGCGAGGTCCTGCAGGGGACCGAACGACCAACCTCCAGATCCCAAAAATTTCTGCCACCCAATCTAATACGCCACTCAGGCGTAATAGAATGGTCGGCGGTCTGTCAGATTTTGTCATATTTGGAAATCTAGGGCTATCAGTGTCAGACTTCGAGCCTATTGCCACGCTGGAATTAATTTTAGTTTTTTTATTAAGTTTTCATCAGAGCAATGTATTCGTATTGAAGGGGTTGTATCAGTAAAAGTGGATTTTTTTCGGTCGCAGTTTTTCAACTGATAATCCAAAGTGGCGACAATATTACCCGAACTTATGCCTGAGTTTTCTACGCAAAACGGTAGGGATTATTGTTTCCTAAATCTCCAGAAAAAGACCGGCCATAGAGACTCCGCTAACTCCGCCGATTCTTTTGGGTGAGACGATCTCTAAAGATCATTCAGCATAGGCTGACACGTTCATGTGTTGCATATTGAGCCCTTTAATCACCATGAAAGCGACAGTAGATTAAAGTACAGAATTATCCCAAATTTTATACCAGGCTAAACACAATCAAAAGTAAGACTTGAAAAACTTATTGACACCGTCCACGTGGTTCGCCATGTCACACGACCAGTACTATACAGGCCCGTCGGAACGAAATTCATATTTGGGGGGGGGGCTGGTCCCCAGGAAATTTGTTGTGACTACGCCCTTTAGATCGTTGGAAAACGCCTCTATTAAGCAAAGATGAATAATGTTTCAGCCAATCAGCGGTTCTGTTGATATCTGTCATTAGCCAATCATATCGCTTAAAAGACAATGGGATTTTTCGTCGAAGCGAGTCATGGCCGCCATGGAGCCCTCGAGCTGCGAGAAAATGCACTGCAGTTTCCGGCTTGTTGCAAGCGGTTCTTTGTCCTAACAAGCCAAAACAACAATTGTCTCAAAGATAAATGGTTGGTCTAACTTTCTATTGTTTGCATTTTAAAATTTCCTTCCATTACCGGAGATATGGCCAGCTAAATTCGGCCTAATTTCCCCCAGCCTCTGGTGTGAGCATAAAGTTGATTTCAGCGCAAATCGAAGGGTAAAAATCACTTAAATCAACACTTACCCGGCATTTTAATCCCCCCAGTCCAAGTTTATCAGTCTACACAAGTTCTCTACTAAAACAAACATCCTTTTTCAACGTTCTTCGCAATTTACATGAATATTTTTCCTGCCAAAACACTGGAGGACATCGAATTATCAACTTGCTGCACCGCCATTCAACTGCAACTGCAACAACGACCAAACGCTGAGGGCGAATGTATCCAACAACTTTGCCTCGTTTTCCGAGGGAGTCTTTTTTGTATTTTTTTTGTATTTTCTATTTTTCTTTCTGATCAACATGCTGGCGGAGGAGGACGCGACCACGAGGAAATCTCCTGGATCAACGCAAATACGGCTTGCACTTCGACTTCGCCAGCATCTTTACCTTCCAAATCAGTTTCCGCTTCCGCCTCGTCTGGCTCATCGTGAACTTCATCGTCGTCATCTCCTGTCTCATCGGCACGATTTAAAACTGCTGCGTTGGCTTTTGATGACAGGTCCTCAATCTGCTTGATCAAATGTGCCTTGCAGACATGGCACTCACTCACAGCGGGCAAATTGCATTCAACATGGAACGAATGTCCACACTGGAAAAGACGCCAGAGTGGACTAACCAAAGAACATCCACTTTTGTCACACTTCCTGAGGACAGTTGAAAGGTAAATATTGTAACTTTTTTAACATGGCAAGCACCGATTTTAGCAGACGCTGGCAGTGGCAGACAGACACTAGGGGCGATGGAGAGGTAGCCCCCCCCCCCAATGATGGGAAGAACAATAGTATTTTGTTTAAAAATAATAAAAAGAAAATAATGCTTTTAACTGGAACAATAGCTTCTCTCCCAATATTTGGCAATGTCCGCCATTAGATGCTGGTGAAGCAGCCAGAAGAGATACGCCCACCAGCATTTTACATGTTTGTATTTGTGTTTGTGTTACAAATTTGTGAGCTGCTCCCAGGGTGAATCTGGGCACTTCTTGCGCCAAAAATTGCGCCAAAATATACAAGGGGCTCTGTAATTACCCCATACCTAATTCAGCATGGATTCCAAAAAGTAGTTTCTTATACGCGGTGATTTACTGTATTTTTATAATTACAGCCTTTCTATGTTTCACGAAAGAAAGTATGCAAGGAACTATCAAAAGCTTTGGCAAACGTTAAAAGTACCATCAATTCTAAACTGATCGAGGAAAGTTAACATGAAGAATGTACAGTAAGCAGTACAGGCCTTGCGCACATTAACATTACAAGAATTCTTAATAATTCTCAATAATTCTTAATAATTCTTCACATTCTGATTCTTTCATATGAATTCTTGAGTCACATGATAGGCTGTGGATTTATTTAAACAAGAATTCTTAAGAAATTCTTGAGAATTCTTAGGCAGGAAAACATGTTAATAAGCGCAAGGCCTGTACTGTATGTTACAATTTGATGTAGTTTCCTACTTACTTTGTACTGCAAGGTGAACTAGCTGGGTCATTGTAACCAAGAGGCAACACTTGATTTGAGACAACAGCCTCACCAAAAACGTTTGGCAGCATCCACCTTGAGACTGTTTTCCTCTGTCTTGAGGTCCTGGGAACCATCTTTCCTTGGTCTGGGCTGTTTCTCAGTGTGGCAAATTTTTCAACAAGGAACTTTGCAGCTTTGACCTTCAACACTTTGATCTTTCCTGGGCAGAAGCTATACTTTCGNAGGGGCAATATTTTTCAGATACGCGCATTGCCCTTAAAGGAGCATGTTTTTCTATGATTAAAGAAAACAAATTGGACCAATCATTGACAAGTGTGTTTATATCATCAGTCTGTTGGAACACTCGCTCCCAACAAATGCCAGAAACATCAGATAGAAATTCATCCTCTTTAAAGTTTTTCATACTCCGAGTTTTTATCATTTTATGGTGATGGACGAAAGTTGATATTTACGAGAGAATTAATAGGCTCTTATTATGATTAAGCTGTCCACGATTAATTAACGTAAAATTACAGTTAGTTTTAACATCTATTTTGGTATCATGCAAAAACTGTTTCGTCCGAAAGTTTTTTTGTCCGAAACTCTCCAAAAAGCGTCCGAAAGTCTTTTGTCCGAAGTCGTTTTTCCGAAAATTTTCCGTCCGAAAGTTTTCGATGTTAATGTAGTGAGGGCTGTTAACACCAAAATATTGATAAATCGTGCACATTGTGATAGAAGCATGAAACTTAGCAAGATTAGACAGTTTGATACGCTGAAAAAGATAGGATGCAGACCCCTTCGAGAAAATTCCCCCTAATGCTATTTTTAGACTGGGGCGCTAGTTTCCAGGCCTCTACAATGCTTATCATAATAACATTGCTGCAAATCGTGATATAAGCCTGAAACTTGGTAAGAGTACACAGGTTGATACGCTGAAAAAAGATAGGATGCAGACCCCTTCGAAAAATTACCCCCTAATGCTATTTTTAGACTGGGGTGCTAGGTTCCAGGCCTCTACAATGGTTATTATAATAACGTTGCTGAAAATTGGGATATAAGCATGAAACTTGGTAAGAGTACACAGTTTGATACGCAGAAAAAGATACACTGCAGACCCACTTTCAAGAAAATGTCCCCTAACGCTATTTTTAGACTGGGGTGCTAGTTTGCAGGCCTCTGCAATGCTTATCATAATAACATTGCTGCAAATCTTGAAATAAGCATGAAACTTGGTAAGAGTACACAGTTTGATACGCTGAAAACGATAGGATGCAGACCCCTTCGAGAAAATGCCCCCAAAGGCTATTTTTAGACTGGGGTGTTAGGTTCCAGGCCTCTACAATTGTTATTATAATAACGTTGCTGAAAATTGTGATATAAGCATGAAACTTGGTAAGAGTACACAGTTTGATACGCAGAAAAAGATACACTGCAGATCCCTTCAAAAAAATGCCCCCTAATACCATTTTTAAACTGGGGTGCTATGTTCCAGGCCTCTACAATGGTTATTATAATAACGTTGCCGAAAATTGTGATATAAGCATGAAACTTGGTAAGAGTACACAGTTTGATACGCTGAAAACAATAGGGTGCAGACCCATTCGAGAAAATGCCCCCTAATGCTATTTTTAGACTGGGATGCTAGGTTCCAAGCCTCTAAAATTGTTATTATAATAACGTTGCTGAAAATTGTGACATAAGCATGAAACTTGGTAAGAGTACACAGTTTGATACGCTGAAAACGATAGGATGCAGACCCCTTCAAAAAATGCCCCCTGTTGCTATTTTTAGACTGGGGTACTAAGTTTCAAGCCATTGCAATGTTTATTACGAACAATTTAAAATAAAACATACAGTCTCAAAATGAATACAAATCAAACTCAGCTGATCGTTTTTATCATTCGTGAAGCTCTGAGCACTGACACCACACTTGCAAAGTTCTGTGCATTCT
The DNA here is from genome assembly GCA_004194415.1 of Aurelia aurita. Lineage (NCBI taxonomy): Eukaryota > Metazoa > Cnidaria > Scyphozoa > Semaeostomeae > Ulmaridae > Aurelia > Aurelia aurita. The sequence continues at coordinate 1,791,006 of REGM01000025.1, read as the reverse complement.
AAGTTATGCTGCTTGCATTTACAACGCGAAGAGCAATTCTGCTTGCACCCAAATTTTATGAGCTCGTAACATGCTTTGAAGACTTCTGGTATCACAATCCACTATGACCTATAGACTCTTGAGTGAAAATTCAATATTGATTCTTGTAGCCTAACCACATAAAAAAAATGGCATATTTAAATAGAATCTATTACAGTAAGGATAGTTCTTAGGTAAGGACAAACAGGGGACAATGATTGCTAAAGACTATAAAATGTTTAACTTAGCCACCCTGGAGCAAGGCTCTTCCTGATTGTTGGATAAGAGCATCTTTGGTTGGTGTTATGCTTTCTAGGTATATTGCGACCTTTTGTTGCAAACAATGATCTACGGCAGTCATTAACCTCTTCCAGTGAACTCGATCGGCCGTACAGAAGAACAACATAGCGTTCCGGATTCTTCTAGACTTCATTTCTTGTCTCTATGACCTAAAGAGAAATTGAAGAAACATTAATAGATATTCAGCATATCATGCAATATATGTACTAACTAAAAGTTGTTTTGTAACTCATAAAAGTAGCTATGATTTATACAGGATGAATCATGTCGATTCGTCAAGGAATGAATAACCTTTCAGCACTGGTAAACTGATTCCAGTTGATCAACTTTAAGACTGCCATCAGATCATTATACGAAAATACTTTAAAAATTCAACAATCTGAAATGTTATTTTGATTCAAAGTTTCTATAAATTTAAATCTTAAGTTACCTTATAAATGTATCTGTTATTTCTGGGTAGGCACTCCAGGCAGCCCATGCCATCTTATTTCCACAACCAGCACAACCAGCACATCGGAATCTCTCTGTGACATTTTCGATCTTTCGATTGCTACTGGATGTTTTCCAGATAACTGGAAAATTGCCAGAGTAGCTCCTATTTTTAAAAGTGGTCAGCCTGACGACCGATCTAACTACCGACCTATATCAGTTCTCCCTGTTTTAGCCAGGATCTTCGAAAAGCTTATTCATAACCAACTGTACGATTACTTGGACAAAAACAAACATCTGTTTTCAAATCAGTCTGGCTTAGAGCTCTTCATTCTGTTGTCACTTGTCTTCTTAACAGCACAGATGACTGGTATCTTGACATGGTCAATGGCAGATACACTGCAATGATTTTTATTGATCCCAAAAAAGCATTTTATACTGTAGATCATGAAATATTACTCGCCAAATTGAGAAAGTATGGTGTTGACCATCTAGAACTTGCTTGGTTCTCGTCCTACCTAACTAATAGAAACCAATTCTGCAAAGTTAATGGGGTTTCTTCTAAAACTGAAGGTATTCACTGTGGTGTTCCCAAGGGTTCCTGTCTTGGCCCTCTCTTGTTTCTGATCTATATCAATGACCTTCCTTTTTCTCTCCCTATTTTCGTTGGGGGGGGGCAAATTTGCCCCCCCTAGTAAATTTTTTCTGATAACTCCGCAAGGTTAAAAATTCCNAATCTCTCTGTGACATTTTCAATCTTTCGATTGCTACTGGATGTTTTCCAGATAGCTGGAAAATTGCCAGAGTAGCTCCCATTTTCAAAAGTGGTCAGCCCGACGACCGATCTAACTACCGACCTATATCAGTTCTCCCTGTTTTAGCCAGGGTCTTCGAAAAGCTTATTTATAACCAACTGTACGATTACTTGGACAAAAACAAACATCTGTTTTCAAATCAGTCTGGCTTTAGAGCTCTTCATTCTGTTGTCACTTGTCTTCTTAACAGCACAGATGACTGGTATCTTGACATGGACAATGGCAGATACACTGCAATGATTTTTATTGATCTAAAAAAAAGCATTTTATACTGTAGATCATGAAATATTACTCGCCAAATTGAGAAAGTATGGTGTTGACCATCTAGAACTTGCTTGGTTCTCGTCCTACCTAACTAATAGAAACCAATTCTGCAAAGTTAATGGGGTTTCTTCTAAAACTGAAGGTATTCACTGTGGTGTTCCCAAGGGTTCCTGTCTTGGCCCTCTCTTGTTTCTGATCTATATCAATGACCTTCCTTTTTCTCTCCCTATTTTCGTTGGGGGGGGGCAAATTTGCCCCCCCTAGTAAATTTTTTCTGATAACTCCGCAAGGTTAAAAATTCCAACAACGAAACTCTTTGACTTTTAGCAACTACTTATTGTGCAAGTACTTACAAAGTGTGATTGAAATATTTTGACGAATGAGGGGGAGGGACGCAATTTTCCGGGAATAACCCTGTCAAAATCGCAAATTCTCAAATCTCAATTCTCGCGAAAAAAGTAGCAAAATCGCAATATTTTGCAAATTTCTTTTGCAGAGTAGTGTTATTTGATGCATTCTATCATAATTTTCATGCCTGGATGGAAATTATGCTCTAAATTTGATCTTATCTCATATTTCCTGATTTTGGCTGATTTTGCCGCTTTTTTTGGACCACACAATGGAAAATGCTGACGTGAGCAATATCTGTGGCAAATTTTAGGTTACTTTTTATATTTTCGAAAAGTACATGCCTGGGGCTATTAGCAGACCAAATCTGGTTGCTCTACCTATTATCAGTCAAGAGTTGGGTAGGGGGGTTATTTTGCCCCTCCCAACCAAAATAGGGTAGTTCAGATAGCCCAACCACTATAGGGTTAAAAAAGGTAAAGTGACGATGTACGCGGATGATACTAGCATTTCTTACTCTTCTAAATGTTTGGAAGATATTAATCAAACGCTAAATTGCGAACTAAGTCTTTTAAAGCAATGGTTGCAAGGTAATAAACTTTTTTTGAATGTACTAAAAACTCAAGCTCTGGTTGTAGGTTCCAAACCCAAAATTAAGAAAATTGCTGATAAAATTGTTGATCCTCCGCAGTTTCTCATTGGCGACTCTCAAGTTGAAAATGTAGACCAGACAAAATATCTTGGTGTAATAATCGACAAGAATCTAAATTGGGACGAACATATCAATAGTCTTCGTACTAAGGTTTCACGTGGAATAGGGTTTCTGAAATATTCCAGGAAATTTTTGCCTGAAAATACCCTAAGTAAGATGTATCGGGGCATCGTAGAACCTCATTTTCGGTACTGCTGTTCCGTATGGGGGAACTGTGGGGTGACCAGACTGCAGAACCTTCAAAAGTTACAGAATCGAGCAGCTAGAATCGTTACCAGAAGCAATTTTGATTCACCTGCTCCGCCATTACTACACAAATTAAAATACTATAAATGATATTATTANAGTTCAGATAGCCCAACCACTATAGGGTTAAAAAAGGTAAAGTGACGATGTACGCGGATGATACTAGCATTTCTTACTCTTCTAAATGTTTGGAAGATATTAATCAAACGCTAAATTGCGAACTAAGTCTTTTAAAGCAATGGTTGCAAGGTAATAAACTTTTTTTGAATGTACTAAAAACTCAAGCTCTGGTTGTAGGTTCCAAACCCAAAATTAAGAAAATTGCTGATAAAATTGTTGATCCTCCGCAGTTTCTCATTGGCGACTCTCAAGTTGAAAATGTAGACCAGACAAAATATCTTGGTGTAATAATCGACAAGAACCTAATTTGAGACGAACATATCAATAGTCTCCGTACTAAGGTTTCACGTGGAATAGGGTTTCTAAAATCTTCCAGGAATTGTTTGCCTGAAAACACCCTGAGTAAGATGTATCGGAGCATCGTAGAAACTCATTGTCGGTACTGCTGTTCCGTATGGGGGAACTGTTGGGTGACCAGACTGCAGAACCTTCAAAAGTTGCAGAATCGAGCAGCTAGAATCGTCACAAGAAGCAATTTTGATCCACCTGCTATGTCAATAATACACAAATTAAAATGACCAACTATAAGTGATATTATTAGAAGCGAAACTGCTACAACCGTGTATAAATCTTTGATTGGTCTTGCACCAGAATATCTTTCCAAATTGTTCGTCAAAAATTCTACTCGAAATACAAGGAAACTGAGAAATACTGAAACTGATCTTTTATTACCTCTACGGAAAACAAACAATGGACAAAAAGGTATATCTTTTCGTGGACCTAAACTTTGGAATCAGCTTGAACATAATGTTAAATATGCACCCTCCCTTGCCACTTTCAAAAGAAGACTAAATAGTAATTCATAACAATTTTTCTAATATTTTTATATTGCATGTTAATTTTCCAATTATTTAGTTTTTCATTTTAATTTGTAACTATTTGCCACGGCCCTCTGAAAAGCAGTCCTTATGGACTGACGGGGCTACTGTGCCTAAAAAAGTAAAAATATAATAGAAATAGAATAGCAAATGACGATGCGATATCACAGCCTGTAAAATCATGCCAGAATCGAAGTCCTGAACAGATCTGCTCCGCAAGGTTTGCAGCGTATTCATGATCAGGTAGCTACCACTTTTTTTCCTGTACCAAACTCAATCCAGAGCTCCTCGATTGCTAGCTGGTTAAAAATTGAGACAGCAATGATTACGACATGGGTGTCTACTGTCTCGATGCAGGTCCTCGTGTGGTTCTGTGCAGCATGTTTGACATGGAGGAGGATGCTGGTGTCGGCTTCTTCATGAATACATGGCGAAATTGAACCTCTGTCTATCGGCATATTAGATACAACTGTGTCTGATGTTGTTGCCACTATTACTTGACTTGAGCTTATTTGTTTCGCGAGCTCTTTAGCTAGAAGGGTGAATAACTCTTCCTTGTTCTTATCAAAACGAGTCACTAAGGAATCAACGCCAGTCCTTTATGTCAACTCCCAACTGAAAAGCCGTTTTTAGGCGTCTCTTGCAAGAATTCAAGAGCCTCGGACTAGCATTAGGGGGCATGCTTCCAAAATGCCTGCATCCTATCCTTTTGTCCGTTATCAAATTGTGTATTCACAATTTGCACAGGAACGTTATTTTAATAACCATTTTAGAGGATTGCAACCTAGTGCCCCAGTCTAAAAATAGCAATAGACGGGCATTTTTCGAAGGGGTATGCATTCTATCTTTTTCAGTGTATCAAACCTTATATTCTTACCAATGTTCACGCTTATCTCACAATTTTCAGCTTCGCTATCATAATAACCATTGTAGAGACCTGGAACCTAGTACCGAAGTCTAAAAATAGCAATAGGGGCCATTTTGTCGAAGGGGTCTGCATCCTATCTTTTTCAGCGTATCAAATTGTATATTCTTACCAATTTTCATGCTTATATCACAACTTTCAGCAACGTTATTATAATAACCATTATAGAGGCCTTGAACCGAGTACCCTAGTCTAAAAATAGCAATAGGGGGCATTTTTCGAAGGGGTCTGCATTCTATCTTTTTCAATGTATCAAATCTTATATTCTAACCAATTTTCACGCTTAAGTCACAATTTGCACGATTTTTTCACTAACAGCCCTGACTACAAAGGAAACCAAGCACTGCATGTGGGGCTGAATTAGTGCATCTGCTACCCTGTGAAGAGAAAAGTCGAGAAAAAGTTGCTGCAAAAGTTATAAAGGAACCTGAGTCTGCAATTGGTGGTACTTTTCTGGGACACCAAGTGCATCATACAATTTAAGGTATGGGCAATTGGTTTGAGAACAAAAATTAGATCGATTTATTGCATTAAGCAATATAGCATTTTCAAATTGTGCTGCATCATGCTTGGTCAACCGGTGTTTGACTCTCACAAGTAGCTATGCTTGAATTTCGCAGATTATTAATTAATTTGAAAAACATAGACAATTTCATTTCAACTTTTGTTAAAATGTTTCGATTTCACTTCATCGCTCAACAGAATCTTTCAGATTAAGCAAAAGCGAAACTAAGCACAACTGCTCTTTGTTTTTGAAAATGTTCAAATTGGTATAGTAATCGAAGAGAGCTAATCGCTAATGGTTACTAGCCTGTTAATGAAATGAAATACAGGTTAATGAAACGATTGAATTCGATAACGCTCGTGAACTTACTTGGAAATGCCACATCATGTCCATCTTCTTGAGAAAACACATAAATAGCAAAGCAGACGATTGCAAAATAAGACTGGTGCTCAACTGGTTGATTAGGTTATCGTTGCTATACAGTCAAATCAACTTTCTTCTAAATCAAATCACCCAATACAGCAGCAGGTTATATTTTGATAAATCATTAAGCAAGCTGTTAGAATCCATTAGCTGTTCGTTGGCTGATACCATCCTTATCTCACAGGTATACAATGTACAGGCCAGTACACGCTGAGCATAACAAAAACTTAACACATAGCTTCTTTCTACGCATATTGGCATGAAAGAGGAATGGTATCAGCATGAAAATTAGATATTTTTATTTTTACATAAGCAATTCTGAACAAGATTCAGCAATTCATTATTTCTGGGAAGCAAAATACATTCACATCAAGCAAATGATATCGAGAACCTAATATTGAAATCATTTGCCATAGCGCTAGACAGATTGGACAATAGACCTTTGATCAATAAATTATTGTAATCCTCGTGTTATGTTATATATCAACGCAGAGATAAATTATGAACTGTTTCAACTTCATCTTTCAGTTAACATTTACACTGATGCGTTTAACGGTTACAATTGGATGATTTGGAATCGTCCAAGAGAACGGTTTTGAAAGACAGCGCTCTCTAAGACAGCGGAGATTTGGAATCTTCTAAGTTTGAGCATATGGAACTATGCTCAAAGGATCTTTCCATGCTTTCTGCCCTTATATTTAAATCATAATTTTCTCATGGTATCTTTTTCTCTATTCCAGATTTTCTAGTCTGAAATAAGTCTAAAATAAAGACTAAAGTAAAATATTAAAACTAAGGATTTCTGAGAAACATAACTTTCGAAAGCTCTTTTAAATTTCTGAAGGAAGGTCCTCTTTACCAAGTGAAGCTCTTGAAAGTCACGTTTCTCAGAAATCCCTCTTTTTTAGATTTTACTTCCACAGTACTGCACAACCTCTGCAGTACTGAATTGTTATTCCACAGCACTGAATAACCTCCACAGGACTGAAATTATCCCTGATAGTACTGGAAGTATCCCTCCCCTATAATGAATAACCTCAAGAGTATCGAATAACCTCTACAGTACTGCACAGCCTGTACAGTACTGCACACATATGTGCCAGGGTGAAGATCTATTCATACCTGATCAGGAGACTTACTCTATTTTACAATTCTGTTAATAATCTGGCACCGGATTATGCAAGGCGGCCTATTCCACCCCTTCAACAATCTAAGTATCGCCTTCGTAAGCCATCTATAATCAGGAATATACGCGCATGATCGAAGAGCTTCAATGCAAAATTCTACCCAAGCTGCCTTTCGGAATTGACTAAACTTGATTCGGAGATAAGACAATCGAAAACCCTGGCCATGTTCCAAGTAAGCTAATTTTTTGCAAGTTTAAGCATAACTTTAAAGACACATAAATTCCATTGTACTCGAAAGAATGATGGAGTTGCAGACACAGAACAATTTTTTGCTGCTCTACCATAACTATGATATACAAAGATGGGATCTTCTCCATTTGACATAATATTACAACCACAACCACAATTATTACTATTACTATTACTATTACTATTACTATTACTATTACTATTACTATTACTATTACTATTACT
>REGM01000025.1:1737827-1754548 GCA_004194415.1 Aurelia aurita | reverse complement strand
GGGCCCGATCATAATAAGATTTTCAAATTCCTGCACTGGAATCTGAACAGTATTTGCACGAGAGATAAAATCAAAATTTCTTTGCTTGAAGCTTACATTTCAGTTCATCACTTCGATATCATAGCCCTCTCAGAGACCATGTTGAATAGCACAATTGGCAATGATGAAATTATTATTGAAGGGTTTAGTAATGAGATATACCGCAGCGACCATCCAAGCAACACTAAAATTGGAGGTGTATGTATCTATTTTCGGGACGGGTTGCCAATTAAACGCAGAAAAGAATTTGAGTTATTGCAAGAAATGATAGTAACTGAAGTTAAACTTAGTGGCAAGAAAATATTCTTTGTAACAGTGTATCGTAGCCCTAGCCAAGATAGCGAGACATTTGCATTGTTCATAGATAAGTTACAGTCTGTTATCAATAAACTAAAAACAGAAAAACCACATTCCTTGATATTAACAGGAGACTTTAATTGCAGATCTTCCCAGTGGTGGCATGGGGACACTGAACAACCTGAGGGGAATCACTTAGATGAACTCATTGAAACTAATAATCTATATCAGTTGATTGATGAACCGACGAATATAAGAGGAGACAGTATGTCCTGCATTGACCTTATAATAACAGATCAACCTGCCTTTTTTGTAGAGACTGGTGTAAACCCATCCTTAGATGATTTCTGTCAGCACCAAATTATTTTTGGAAAATTAAACATAGCCAGTCCCTTTCCACCCCCATATAGAAGGACTGTTTGGGAATACCCCAAAGCTGATGTTTCGAGTATCAGAAATACTATACGAAGTGTTAATTGGCATAACTGCTTCCATACTTTGGGATGTGACGAAATGGTAGAAAAGTTTCATGGTATATTGAAGACTACATTCACAGAAAACATACCTAATAAGGTGATCCAGTGTAATGACAAAGACCCTCCCTGGATATCCCATGAAGTGAAAAGTGCGATAAAGCGAAAACACAGAGTATATAAGAAGTTTGTGCAAAGAGGTAGAAGGGTGGAGGACTGGGTAAACGTAAGGGAAGTTCGCAAATCTACTTCAAAATTAATTGCTGTTGCCAAAGAAAAGTACTACCAGAAATTAGGCAGAAAACTTTCGGACCCTAATACCGGTACTAAAACATTTTGGTCATCGCTAAGCAGGCTAACTGGCAATAAAAAACATCCCAACATTCCTCCGTTACTCGAAAATGGGCTTTTCGTGGTGAACTTTGAAACAAAAGCGAATGTGTTGAATGATTACTTCGTCGCGCAGTGCTGCTCAGTAGGAACATCAAGTAGGCTGCCCATTTTCGTAGCAAATTCTGTTTCGGCTCTACAGCATTATGATGTCGATAGAGAAAGGGTGCTAAATCACATTCGAGCTCTTGATTCCAGCAAATCACATGGCTGTGATGACGTCTCTGTTACTATGATTAAAATATGCGATGATGCAATTGTTGAACCTTTATGTATGATCTTTGAAAGGTGCATAGAGACTGGTATCTATCCCTCTTCTTGGAAGAAAGCAAACGTTGTTCCAATTCATAAAAAGGGGAGTCGGCAATGCAAAACTAAGTATCGTCCAATCTCTTTGCTTCCTATTTTTTCGAAAATATTTGAGAAACAGCTATTTGATGTAATTTACGATCATTTGTGTGAAAATCAGTTACTAACGCCTAACCAATCGGGTTTTCGGCCTGGAGACTCTACCATAAATCAGTTGTTGTTCATAACCCATAAGATCTATTGTGCATTTGATGATACGCCAAGTAAAGAAACACGTGCAGTATTCCTTGACCTATCAAAGGCATTTGATAGGGTATGGCATGAAGGACTCATTCACAAGCTTAGATGTAGTGGAGTATCTGGTAATATGCTTGCACTTATTAGCAGCTTTTTAACGGATCGGAAACAAAGGGTTGTTTTGAATGGAAAAACTTCAGAGTGGAAGGATGTTCTCGCAGGAGTACCCCAAGGGTCTGTGCTGGGTCCTTTATTCTTTCTCATCTATATAAATGATCTTTGTGACAACTTGAATTGCGAGGTCAAACTCTTTGCAGATGATACTTCTTTGTTTTCAGTGATTGAAAATGAAGTCGTTGGTGCTGAAGAATTGAATCGAGATCTTGAAAAAATACGGATTTGGGCTTGGCAGTGGAAAATGCAATTCAATGCAGATAAAACAGAGGAAGTCATATTTTCCACCAAAAGAGCTAGAATTGCCCACCCACCTTTAACATTAGGGAATGACGAAATTAAACGGGAAAATGAACATAAGCATTTAGGGATGATCTTGGACTCACAATTAAGCTTTCAAAGTCACATCAGAGCAGCCATCCTAAAGGCTAGAAGAGGTATTGGTCTGATACGATATCTTTCAAAGTATGTCTCTAGAAATGTTCTTAATCTAGCTTATAAATTATACGTCAGGCCTCATCTAGACTATGGTGATTTGTTGTATCATAGATATGACCCAGAAATGCGGTTATGTTTTACACAAAAACTTGAACAAACCCAGTATTCTGCGGCACTAGCTGTCTCTGGTGCGTGGAGAGGTACAAATAGGCAAAGGCTTTACAATGAGTTAGGATGGGAAACCCTTTACAGTCGAAGATGGTACCGTCGTTTATGTCATTTTTTCAACCTGAAAAATAAACAATTCCCAGAATATCTCTTCAATGAAATCCCTGCTGAACGGCAAACGTGCTATAGTCTTAGAAATCAGCGGATGTACTCTCCCTGTATTGGCAAGACTGTCCGTTTGTCAAATACATATTTTTGTAATGCTCCTTATGAATGGAATTTACTTGATAGCGATATCAGGTGCTCTAAGTCTATTGCCGAATTTAAGCGAAGACTTCTCTCCAAGATACGTCCAATTGAAAACTGCGTATATAACATATATGATATTGAGGGTATTAGAATCTTAACAAAATTGCGCTTGCAGTTCAGTGCATTAAATGAGCACAGGTTTAGGCATAGATTTAATGCCCCAAGTCCACTGTGTAATTGCGGTACAGCAAATGAGGATAATAAGCATTTCCTCCTGCACTGCCCCTCGTTTAACAACTTTCATGTGAATCTCCATGGGGAACTCTCAGAATTTCTGAACCTAGATATTTCTAACCTTGATGATGATTTATTTTGTTCACTACTATTGTATGGAAGTGCTGAATTTCCATACATTATCAACAGAATGATTCTTGAAGCTACAATAAAGTACATTAAATCATCCAAGCGTTTTGATCTTGTAAATTACGAAAATTAGTATCCTCTGGAAACAACAACTTCGTGCTTGCTTTGTTAGTGTCTGTGTTTATTTAGTTGTACAATGCGTGAACGTATGATGTGTGTGTGTGAGTGTTTGTATGTAAGTCTGTATGTGTATGTAAGTGTGAGTTGTTTGTTTAGTTAGTTAAACTTAATTTACATTTAAAATTGTAAGTGTCATTCATAAGTGGGAACTCGCTGACAATAAGTCCTTTCCCGCTATGGATGGCACGTAGTTTATAAATCTTGTTGTTTGCTTGTTTTAGTTGTTTTCATTGAATATAAAAAAAAGAAAAAAGAAAAAAATAAAAAATGTACAAAGAAATGCATAACAAAATATGAGAAAGAATCACAATATACTTAAAACTTTTAACATCTGGTCATTGCACAATATTAAAAACAACTGGTATTTTTACTGGGTGAGGGGAGGAACTGTGTTCTAGAAGGTGTTCTAGAACTTTTCTAAATATTTTCTAGAAAAACATGTATTACTGCATTATCAATATCATCAATGCACAATTTGATTTGGTAATTTCCTGGCATGGAGTATAGCACTTGTACACCTGTGGAAACAATATTCAAAATAGGCAAAGAAACAAAATGATTTAGCTGTGCGCATGAGGCAAGATTTCTTTATTGAAATGTACCCCCAGGGGTTACTTGACCCCCTTTGTACAGAGATGTGCCACTGAGATCTTGATGACCCACTTACTTACCCTTATGATGATGTCGTGCCCTGTTCAACAATAGAATTTTAAGAAATTTCACACTTAGACCCATTTTTAAAGGGGCTTTTTACCAAAATTTGAAGCCTGCTTTAGGGAATTTTGCACCTGCAAAGCCCACCCTTCTTAGGGACACATACCTGTCAGTGGGTGTTAGTAAGTGAACCCTCCTCCCGAGGAAAGTGCCATCTGTTCAGACTAGGAACTATGTACCTTCATCAATGTTTTCATTTAAAAAAATTACACACATTTTTTTTAAAGAAACTTAGGTCCGGGGTTGGTAGCCAATTTCTTAAATTTTAAGCAAATTTGGCCACCAAGAATTTCTTACGAGTTTCTTAAATTCTTAATGCTTTGAAGGTAGAATCAATAATCTATTTTGTTAAAAGGGCTTAAATATACCTATTAACATCTCAAACAAGTATTAACAAAAATTGTACTCAAACAATTTCAAAAACATTTGCTGATGGTTGTCTGGATCTCAGCATTGTCAGCAACTTTAACCTGCTTGATCAAATGGTTGCAAATGTTAGTCATACCCAGTCCAGAAACTTGCAAAGGTCTCCACATTTGGTCTTCTTACAATTACATAATTGCTTTAAATATATATTGTTATTCAATGGCTCAATACGCTTTCAATACATCCTTAGACGTTGCTTTGTTGAGGGAGTTAACCTTCGATAGCACTCGTCTTTTGGCTAGGCCAGCCCCAGCACATCAAAACGAAGTCAACATAACTTTTGTGCAAAAGGCATCCGTCGTCAAAAATGTGATGAACTTTTCTGCAATTGTTTGAAAAATGACAATTTGTTTCGTACTGATTTACTACCAACCAACCAGGCAACAGAGCCCTACAAAGTTCGTCTGTCTCAGCGTGTCTCGTGATTCTTTATTGCACTGCTTTTCATGCCTGCTGTCTTTTAGCCTAAAATTTAGGCCCAGTTTAGCAGTTGTTTCTGAAACTCTATCCAGCATAACAAAGTATCACAGGAGCAAAATCTGAAAACTACGATTTCTACAGATAATCTGTATGCAAAACATCCATGTGAAATGTTCTCCTGCTTCATTTTCAGTCATGAATGCATCAATTTTCTTTGACTACTTTCTCCACAGCTTTCAAAAAGTTGAAACCAAAGCAGCGCTGCCGGTAAAATCTAGACTCATTACATAAGTCTCGCTGCGCTCAGGACGTATTTCCTCTCTGAAGACAATAGATTGCCAAATATGGCAAATTATCCTTTTAGGATTGTGAATTGTTTGATGTTTTGCTACGCTTCAGAAGTCATCCCGTCGCTGTAGTCTGTGAAATTGCTGAGATGTATTTGAGAATTCAGATTCCAGAAGCTAATCGTGCATATTATCGATTTCTTTGGAGAAGATGTGATCAGGACAGAGATCCAGAAGAGTATGAATTCAGCCGAGTCGTGTTTGGTATAACAAGCTCCCCCTTTCAAGCACAGTTTGTGATTCGAAAGCATGCTCAGTTGCACAGCTCAGAATATCCGATGGCTCTCGAAACTGCACTTAAGTCAACCTGCATGGGTGACAGCATGGATTCAGTACCAGATGACGAAAAGGGAATCCAAGTCTATCATCAGCTTGTAGCTCTATGGAACAAGGCAGGCATTTATGAACGTAAGTGGCTCTCTAATTCTCCGAACGTTCTCTCTGCAATCCCAGTAGAAGACAGAGCATCTGAAATTGACTTGGACAGTGGAAGCTTGCAACTATAAAGACACTTGGGATTCTTTGGCGAGCAAAGGAGGACATTTTCAGTTTTTACTCAAGCCTACCTGAAGCAAACCAAATCATCACGAAGAGATCTTTTCTGGGAAATATTGCGACACTGTTTGACCCTCTTGTTTTCTTGGCACTATTCATCTTGTGAGCAAAAGTGGTAATGCAGGAAATATGGCTAAAAGGCTTCGACTAGGACGATGAGCTGGATGGTGTACTCAAGTCAAAAATTCAGAGTTGGTATAGTGACCTTCACGAGTTGTCAAATCTTTCAGTGCCAAGATGTCTTCACCTTGGCAAGCATGAACATGTTGAATCAATGCTATTGCATGTTTTCAGTGATGCATCAGAAGAATCATATGGAGCTGTCGTTTATGCAAGGTATGTCTACGTTGATCGTGCAGCTACTGCTACTATTGTTGCAGCAAAATGACGTCTTGCACCACTGGCAGCCATGAATATCTCAAGGATGGAACTAATGGGAACAATCACAGACAGGACTTCTATTGGCAGTATCTGTAGCAAATGCATTACAAGTTTCAGTGAAGCAAGTCATATTCTGGTGTGACAGCATGAACACACTGTGGTGCATCAGAGGACATAGCAGAAGTTTCAAACCATTTCTTGCAAATGGTGTTGGTGAGATTCTAAACGTGACAACCCCTGAACAATGGAGATATGTTCCAACAAAGGATAATCCTGCCGATCATTTGACAAGTAGGATGACAGCATCTGTGTTGGCCTGCAGTGAGCAATTGTGGAAAGGACCAGAATTCTTACAAATGGTTGAAGAAGAATGGCCTGAGAATCAATTCGAGATGTCGAAAGGTGCAGAAAAAGAGCAGAAGAAGTCTGGTCGCTCAAAAATGAAGTCCATGACAGAAAATCATGAAGAGAAACAATCATTGTTTGCTGATGCAGTGAGCACGATGAAATCTACAACTGGTGAACCACAATGGAGAATAAACTGCAGAAAGTTGGCAAGGAGAATTCTTGGTGCTTAGATCCTTCTCGTTTTTCAAGCTGGCTCTGACTTACAAGACCTGTAGTATGGGTTTGCCGTTTCTTGGACAACTGTCGAACACAGCAAAAGAAGAAAGAATTCAAAGAGAATTGACACACAAAGAGATCAAAGATGCAGAGATTCAAATCATGAGAGAAGTGCAGCAAGGTTTATTTCCAAATGAATACCAGCAACTGTCGAAAGGAAAGCAAATGAAGAGTGACAGCAACGTGTTTGTTTCAAAGTCGCACATTGATGAAGATGGACTTCTACGGTTCAATGGAATATGGGGGTATGCTGACTTCCTGCCATTTCATTTTACAATATTTGTACAGGTTACAGATTTCAGTTATAGCTAACTGTTTTACAAATTGACCTGTCAAAAAAACCTATAGTAAAAGAATCTATATATAACCTTACCTTATAACCTTATATATAATATTTGTTAAACACGATTGCGCATAACAAAAATAAATAGAAAATTAAAATGTACCTCTCAAATGGGTTCTTTAAAGGTAGCTAGGGAGGGTGCCAATTTAGTTTCCCTGCTTAGTTCATTCCATAATTTTTCTCCACGATAAGAAAAAGCTTTTTGACCTGTACATGTTCTCAACAGCGGTATCTGCAAATTTGTTTCAGTAGAGCGAAGATTGCGTTTAGTATGAAGTTCTCCTAAATATTGAGGAGCAATTGAATTCAGTGACTTATAGGTCAGTGATGCTGTTTCTTTTCTGATGAGATCTTTAACCCTATTCTACATCAGCGGCGGAGCCAGCACTTGAAAAGTGAGGGGGTCTGGGGCGTAGCCCCAGGAAAACTTTGCGTGACTACGCCCTTCAAACTCTCGGAAAACACAGGCAACGCCCTTACCCCTCCTGAGAGAACAATTTTATTGCATTTTTGTGCGAATCTCAGGAACCATCTTTTGGAAAAGTGGGGGGGTCCGGACCCCCCCATTCCCCCCCTTGGCTCCGCCACTGTTCTACATGGATAAATCAAGTACTACTTTCTCATGGGAGGGGGACAAAAAAGCCCCCCCCCCCCATTTTCTTTCCTTCTGATTTGTTAAGCTGGTATCGACTTACAAGATATGTAGTAGTACAGCAGATTTCAGGTTGGAATGTTCATTTTGTGATAAAAGCATGAAACTTGGTAAGCATAGGCACTTTGACACGCTGAAAAATATTGGATATAGAGCCATTCCAAAAAATGCCCCAAATGCTATTTTTAGACAGGGGCACTAGAGCCGAGTCCCCCAAAGTAAAAAACTGGTGTAACTTATAAAATGAACGACGTATAAATACATTGCTTGGTAGTTTTAGCAAGTTTGACACGCTGAATAACATGGAGTATACTGTCATTCCAAAAAAGCCCCCAAATGCTATTTTTAAACCGGGGTACTAGAGCCCAATCTTCCAAAGTGAAAAGACTGGCGTAACTAATAAAATGAACGAGTGATAAATACATTGCTAGGTAGTTTTAGCAAGTTTGACACGCTGAATAACATGGAGTATACTGTCATTCCAAAAAAACTCCAAATGCTATTTTTAAACCGTGGTACTAGAGCCCAATCCCCCAAAGTGAAAAAACTGGCGTAACTAATAAAATGAACGAGTGATAAATACATTGCTTTGTAGTTTTAGCAAGATTGACACGCTGAATGACATGGGATATACTGCCATTCCTAAATGTTCCTTACAGCTTTATTTACACTGGGGCACTAGGGCATAATCACCCAAAGTCAAAAAGTGACGTAACTATTGAACGATGCAATCTACAGTTATACAAATTTGTTACGCATACACTGTTTGCAACAGTTAGCTGAATTGGTTCATTAAAAAATAATGCGAATACTATCCGGTGAAAGAGGAAGATGACTGAGACGATTCTAGAATATGTTCCTTGATAATAACTAAAACGAGCAGCCTACGATAGGCTCAGCAGTTTCCGTTACATTTGCACATAGCAGTGCACGCAAGTCCAGCATTGACACATTTGCACCGTCCACTACACCTCTGCTTACAGGAGCATTTGATCAGTTCCTGGCAGGCCACTGATGCATCAGGAAGAGCAGTCCATAATGGACACCACGAACTGTTCTGATCCCGCTTCCATCCCCATTCATCAGGCCCTGGAACTTCTGGGCACTTAAAGAGACAATGCCCCCAAATATGAGCTCCTTGGTAGATTGCGCGTTGGATATGTTTCTTTAGTGCATCCCTTGTAGGCAAAATAGCATCAATCTGCCTCCCCTTCCGTGTAAACAGTTCTTTCCTAGCTGTATTTACCGATTGCTGACTGCTTGTCGTATCGTATAAGAGGATGACGAAACGTTCGATTATGCAAATATGAGCATCCGACAGGGAATTGGGCGCTTGTGACAGGGTTACGAAGACATCTGTTAATGACTCGTACACTTTCCAGGCTTTCCATGCTGTTTTCTTACCAATGCCAGCAAAAAATGACACTGTATCACACCCGGTTAGCGAATGGAACAATGGCAACGCTTTTTCTTTAGCAGGGCCAACACTCAATGCCACTTGATGAACCGGGACATAACGGAAATGTTTGCCAGTGCCAAAGGCAACCCAAAGCTCATCAGGCTGAGCTTCGTGATAAACAGAAACTGCCAGTACAACCACANTATCGTATAAGAGGATGACGAAACGTTCGATTATGCAAATATGAGCATCCGACAGGGAATTGGGCGCTTGTGACAGGGTTACGAAGACATCTGTTAATGACTCGTACACTTTCCAGGCTTTCCATGCTGTTTTCTTACCAATGCCAGCAAAAAATGACACTGTATCACACCCGGTTAGCGAATGGAACAATGGCAACGCTTTTTCTTTAGCAGGGCCAACACTCAATGCCACTTGATGAACCGGGACATAACGGAAATGTTTGCCAGTGCCAAAGGCAACCCAAAGCTCATCAGGCTGAGCTTCGTGATAAACAGAAACTGCCAGTACAACCACATCAGTGTCGACGGTGCGTATCATTGCTTTGTGGTAACCATGGTGGATGTCATCAGCAAGGTGAAGGAACATTCTAGAATCTGCTTCTTCGTGGGTACATGGTGACAAACCTGCAAGGCTTTGACTTGATACGTTACACAGAACCTGATCACCTTTGGTTGTTACGATGATCTTTTTACTTTCCATTTGAACTGCATGTTCAGCTAGAAATCCAAAGAGCTCTTCTTTGATTTCATTTATTCTCAGGAACGCCTGCCAATTGCCAGGGATTAACACATTCGATGAAACTTTTCTTCGTGCTCCTTTCCCTCTTTCTAGCCGTGTTGCCTTCTTTAAGCTGTCTTCAATGTATACATCCCAGACCAAATCTTATCGTTTCCTGTTTCGTAGCTGAGCCTGTAGATGGGGTCGAAAGACATTTGTCGCATACTCCTCAAATGTCTTGGCTGTTCCAGGCCTTGGCATGTTTATGAGTGCTGCACCATCAATAATTTTTACCCGAGTCTAAAAATAGCATTAGGGGGCATTTTTTGGAATGACAGTATACTCCATGTTATTCAGCGTGTCAAACTTGCTAAGACTACCAAACAATGTATTTATGCGTCCTTCACTTTATTAGTTACACCAGTTTTTCACTTTGGGGGATTGGGCTCTAGTACCCCTGTCTAAAAATAGCATTTAGGGGCATTTTTTGGAATGACAGTATACTCCATGTTATTCAGCGTGTCAAACTTGCTAAGACTACCAAACAATGTATTTATGCATCCTTCACTTTATTAGTTACACCAGTTTTTCACTTTGGGGGATTGGGCTCTAGTACCCCTGTCTAAAAATAGCAGTTAGGGGCATTTTTTGGAATGACAGTATACTCCATGTTATTCAGCGTGTCAAACTTGCTAAAACTATCAAGCAATGTATTTATTGGTCGTTCACTTTATTAGTTACACCAGTTTTTCACTTTGGGGGATTGGGCTCTAGTACCCCTGTCTAAAAATAGCATTTGGGGAATTTTTTGGAATGGCTCTATATCCAATATTTTCAGCGTGTCAAACTACCTAGGTTTACCAAGTTTCGTGCTTTTATCACAAAATGAACAAAACCATCAATTTTATGCCGAAATCTGATGTACTATAGCTTAGGTTTGCTGTTTCTTGAACAACTGTCGCAAAAGAAGAAAGAACTCAAGAGGACTTCACACATGACAGATCTTTTCAGAAACCATGATGGCTACGGCAACGCAAATTGGTACACTTAATTACCAAGCAATTGCTATTCTAAAAATAGCATAAAATGCTAATTAGCCATATGACCTGTTGCTAGGCAATGCAAAAACAATGGAAATTTGATAAATTTTGGTTCTTCTCCTAGAAACTTAAATTTTTCTGAGCAAAATTGTCAATAAAATAGCTTTGAAGCTATCGATATGATTGATATTTATTGTTCTTGATAAAAACTGCCAAAAATTTAATTTTTTTACTTCTTTTGTTATAATAACTGTCATTCAAAGTCATACATGATACCCCAGCAAATTTGCTGATGCCATATTGGCATTTGTGACTAATTTTTAGTCATATAAACTAAATGAAAGTGATCTTGGAATAGTTTATTGATCAATATCAATCATACTGTACAAATTTTTTCATATTTTTATTATATATATGACGTCATATGTAAGTATGACGTCGCATATCTTAAATTTTGCTGATGTCAGCAAAACACAAACAATTATATATCAAATGAAAGAAGACTTCGAGGCAAATTGATTGGTACCAGTTTCATTGAAATTAGATGTCTATGAAAAAATTATGCATGCAGACCTCCCTCCAAATATGGTCATGTCATAGTCACGTGACCGATTATGTGACAATGACCTATTGTTTATTTGATACAATATTAAATTTTATAAAAATCCCCATCTAGAATAGGGTTAATTGACGGCCAGCAAAGATTTTGGAGCAGAGGGATAGCAGAAGCATTATAATTACTATTCGTAGTTATTCTCGCAGCTCTATTCTTGATCTTTTGGAGAGAATTAAGTTTGATTTCACTACAAAAACCCCAAACCGAGCAGCAATAACTGAAATGTGGCTCAACAATTCCTCTATACATTTTCTGCAGATCACCTAATGGGAGAAATTTCTTGTCATGCTTAACCCTATTTTACCCGGGGGGCATTATGCCCGCCCCCCCCACTTGAATGGTGAACTATAGCTCTTAGCTGAAAAGAGCTGGAATACTGAAACATACCGACTTTTCCAAAAATTTAATTGGCTATCAAATTTTAAATGTTTCATTGTCATAAATGTAGTCACGTGACGAGAACAATCCCTCTAGATAAATCTGCAATTGTTTGGTTGCCAGCTACCTTAACTTGCAGCTTAACTTATAGTTTGTATCGTATTTGTTTATGTTTTGTTCTCTTGTCGTATCTTTGCNCGAAGATTGCGATCACTACCCTCTGAGCATTTAATAAAAAGTTCTCCTAGATATTGAGGAGCAAGTGAATTAAGTGACTTATATGTCAGTGATGCTGTTTCTTTTCTGATGAGATCTTTAATTAACGGCCAGCCAAGATTTTGGAGCAGAGGGATAGCAGAAGCATTATAATGACTATTCGTAGTTATCCTGGCAGCTCTATTCTGGATCTTTTGGAGAGAATTAAGTTTGGTTTCACTACAGCAACCCCAAACCGAGCAGCAATAACTGAAATGTGGCTCAACAATTCCTCTATACATTTTCTGCAGATCACCTGATGGGAGAAATTTCTTGGCATGCTTAACCCTATTTTACCCGGGGGGCATTATGCCCGCCCCCCCCACTTGAATGGTGAACTATAGCTCTTAGCTGAAAAGAGCTGGAATACTGAAACATACCGACTTTTCCAAAAATTTAATTGGCTATCAAATTTTAAATGTTTCATTGTCATAAATGTAGTCACGTGACGAGAACAATCCCTCTAGATAAATCTGCAATTGTTTGGTTGCCAGCTACCTTAACTTGCAGCTTAACTTATAGTTTGTATCGTATTTGTTTATGTTTTGTTCTCTTGTCGTATCTTTGCATGTTGTTCTCGTATTGTTTTTTGTTTCATGTTATCGCCATAGGGCAGTCATGCCTGTCATGTTATGCAGTGGCCCGTGGCCCAGCAAATACATAAATGAATAAGACTGTGTCAAACACGCCTTTACGTAGGCCCACATCATTCTAACTCCTCGTGCTCAACAACTACAACAACAGTTATAATCATTATAATAAACATGTGACATCCCCCTTCTTAAGAGTAGTGTCCTGGGAGTGTCTCAATACAACTAAATAATTCGAATTAATGGTTAAGAGTTCTGTCCATAGCGTATTGGTTTCTTAACCAAACGTCCACTTCTTGTCCTGTAATCAGGTACTGGTATTCTGGATGGAGAACTTCTAACTTGAACCCTTTCTCTTTGACACTCTGGTCTTTCTGAATCTAACATCTCATTCGATTCACTCTGTTCATTTTCAAAATTCAAATTGTCTTTTATAACAACTGGAGACTCATTTGTCTTGACAATGTCCCGCCTGTTTCTTCTGTATGTAGTTCCTTGTTCTGTAGTGACATGGTAAGATCTTGGATGTTTGTCTTTCTCCACTACTTTAGCTGGAATCCACTCTTTTTCTCTCCTCAACCTGACTGTATCTCCTACATCAAGTTCTTTCAAAGGTTTTGCCTTTTTATCATGGTAGAATTTCTGTTTCTGCTGCCTTATTATCAGTTTATTTATTGTATCTTTACTTTGTAATCTTGGCTCTAACAGTGACTTTTTGAAGGGTAATTTTGTTCTTAACTTTCTTTGAAATAGCAATTCAGCTGGTGACTCTATGTCATTTTCTATTGGGGTATTTCTGTATTCTAATAGAGCTAGATAAGGATCTCCTTTGCTATCAACTGCTTTTCTGAGCACACTCTTTACTGTTTGCACAGCTCTTTCAACTTGTCCATTACTTGAAGCAAATTTAGGACTACTTGTATCATGATTAAATTCCCATGTCTTTGAGAAATGCTCAAATTTCTTACTATTAAACTGTGGTCCATTGTCTGATATTAGCTCTTGTGGAATTCCATGTCTTGCCATGATGGATGTAAGGTGCTTTATAACTTTAGGACTTGTTGCAGCATAACTTAGATGTGCAAGCTCAACATACTTTGAATAATAATCTATTACTAAAAGATATTCTTCAGATCCTAAGTGAAATAGATCAGCAGCTATTCTCTGCCATGGTAACTCTGGTACTTGGAAATGCATGAGAGGCTCTTTCTGCTGTTTTCTTTTATATTTGAGACATGTTGGACAGTTTTCTACCATACTCTTCACTTCTTGTGACATTCCTGGCCAGAATAAACTCTGTCCTGCTCTATATAAACTTTTCTGCACACCTAAATGAACTGCATGTATCAGGGAAAGCATGCTTTGTTTAAGACTTTCAGGAACAATCATTTTCTCCCCTTTGAATAAAACACCATCTATCTCATGTATTTCATCTCTGTAATTCCAGAAACTCTTTATTTCATTAGGAGGCTGCTCTTTTAACTCTGGCCATCCTTTTCTGATTGTATTGCTTAATTCTTGACGCGTTTTGTCTGTGGCTACAGCAGCTTTAAACACATCAAACTTTGGCTTACTGATTGGAACACTTGAAATTATAGGATGAACATGAAAGTCAATTTCATCATCCAAATCTTTATCCTCTTGATATCTTGTTGGGACATATGCTCTTGATAAGGCATCAGCAATTACTAATTCTTTTCCTGGCCTATACTTAAGATCTATGTCATACCTTTGAAGTCGTAGAAGGAGACGCTGAATTCTTGTTGGAGCTTGAGATAGAGGTTTCTTTACAATGGATTGCAATGGTTTATGGTCAGTCTCAATGACGGTATGTTTCCCATATATGAATTGGTTAAATCTTTCACAACCAAATACAACAGCATACATTTCTTTCTCTATCTGTGCCCATCTTTGTTGTGACTCTGTCAATGATCTGGATGCATATGCTATAGGATTATCATCTTGTAAAAGCACAGCACCCAGTCCTGATTTTGAAGCATCAACTGAAATTGTGCATGGCTTAGAAGCATTATAAAACTTTAGAACTGGTTGGCTGGTAAGAACTGCTTTTATTCGCTTTAATGCTTCTTATTGGATATCTCCCCATTGCCATACAGCATTCTCTTTAAGCAAATCTCTCAATGGCTTTGTAATTGTAGCCATGTTAGGAATGTAGTTTCCTAAATAATTTACCATGCCAAGCAAACGCATAACATCTTGCTTGCATGCAGGGGTCTTAAAATCACAAATTGCATTTATCTTTGAATCATCAGGCTTCAACCCATCTGCTGTAATCACATCCCCAATATATTTAACTTCTGTGATTCTAAATTTCAGTTTCTTTTTGTTAAACTTTATCCCTCTTTCTCTTGCACGTTGTAAAACTTTTCTCAGTGTTTCATCATGTTTTGCTACTGTTTTGCCAGTGACTAATATGTCATCATAAATAATTTGAACTCCTTCAATGTCTTCAAATGCTTCAATCATTTGCTTCTGAAAATTTCTGCAGCCGATAAAATTCCAAAAGGCATACGCAAAAACTTATAGCGTCCAAATGGTGTATTGAAAGTACATAAATCTGAACTTTTCTTGTCAAGCTCTACTTGCCAGAATCCATCTTTGGCATCTAATGTGGAAAAATACCTTGCACCAGCTAAATTACTTGTTATTTCTTGTGCTGTTGGTACTTGATAATGCTCTCTCTTAATAGCAGTATTAAGATCTCTTGGGTCAAGACATAGTCTTAAACTTCCATCTTTCTTTTCAGCTATAACCAATGAATTTACCCAGTCGGTTGGGCCTGTGTCTTTTGAAATGACTCCTTTTTGTACAAGCTGTTCAAGAGTTTTTTTAAGTCTGCCTTTAAGTGCGAAAGGTACTCTTCTTGCAGGGTGAATTGTTGGAGGAACAGATTGATCAACAACTATGTGGTGCTCTCCTATTCTCCCTAAACCATCAAACACATCATTGAATTCTCTGAGTATTTCATTTTGATAATTTGATTTCACTCCCTTAGCATACTCTGATCATTTTCCACTGTCATTACTCTTTGTACAAGGTTTAATGCTTCACATGTAGGTAATCCAAGGACAGGAGGCACATTCATATCTACTACTTTGAAATTGATCACATAATATTTACTCTTGTATTCTGCGAGCAGCTCTACTTTCCCTTTAATGGGAATGTTCTCATTGTTGTATGCAAATAATCTTGATCTTGACTTTACTATTATTTCTGATTTTCTGATTTCATCAAAAAGTTTCTGTGATATTACATTACATTGGGCTCCTGTGTCTATCTTGAAACTTGATGTCTTTCCATTTATGGTTATATTAGCATCCCATTGTGAAGCTTTGACCTCATTATTAATTGTGCCAATAAAAATTTCTTCACTATCATCTGAAGAACTTTCATCAACATAATGAACTCTAGATCTATGAGCTCTTTTCCCCTTTGACTTTTGGGTTGGTTACTTTTGGGCTTTGATTTACAAACTGACTTGAAATTGTTAGGTTTACCACAAGCATGACAATCTTTTCCATAAGCTGGACACTGGTTTTTTCTGTGGACAGTCCCACAATTGTAACAACTTTGCCTGGATCGATTTTGATTTTGCACAAAATCAACCTTCTCTTCAAATGCTTTGCTAGAATCATTGAGATACTGAGCCTGTGTTTTTGAAACTTCCGATGCTCTGCAAATATCTATTGCCTTGGTAAGGCTTAAATCAGGCTCACGAAGTAGTCGTTCTCTTAAATTATTTGACTGTAAACCACAAACAATTCTGTCTCTGATTAACCCTAATTTAACCAGGCTTTTTTGAACTAATATAGCCGGAGGGGTGCTTTCCACCCCCCTCTATAAGTCGCCTTAGACAAATGGGAAATCATTCAAACCTGGCAAGGGCGTAGTACTAACATACT
>REGM01000025.1:1726070-1737250 GCA_004194415.1 Aurelia aurita | reverse complement strand
ATTGATGACGTCACAACAACGAAGTGGGTTTTATGACCAAAAATTGATACAAAACTAGCTAAAAATACTTTAAATGTATTGCAAAACGCAAATCTATGCATTTTCTACAACTTCCGCTGGAAAAAGCTTCAAATTTTGCAAGATTAACCCAAAATGGCGGCACATGTGACGTCATTATTTAAAACTGCTGATGTCAGCAAATTCAATTGTTCTTGATAAAAAATGAAAGCCCTTTGTTTGCTGATTCTTTTAAGGTAAAATACTCCACATTTGAAACAAATTCTGGTTGTAAAAATATCAAAAACATTGATTTTGTCAATACCATCTACCAAATATGGTATTGTCATCTGTCACGTGACTCCCATTGTTCAAAAATTTTATTGTCAAAATGTAGCTAATAGATAATTAGTAGTTGTCAGAAAGTTAGAGAGTCATAACTAATGCCGTTAATAAATGCTCTGCAAAAAACCGACAGGGGGGTGGAAAACACCCACCCCCCCGGTTAAATTAGGGTTAAACTGTCACAAAGATCACCAAATGCACATTGTTTGGATATAATTTTCAGCTCAGTTATGTAAACATCAATAGATTTCGACCCTTGGACTTGTGTCAAAAATTTGTAGCATTCATATGTAACATTCTTTCTAGGACTGCAGTATGTAACATTCATATGTAACATGTTATGCAGTATGCTTCGAATTGATCACACACTGGTTTTATTTTCTTCTTATCACCTTCTGTCGTGAAATTAAAAGTGTTAAATACTTCAAGAGCTTCCTCACCGACCAGATGAAGAAATGAAGCGATTTGTATTTCTTCTTCTTTTTCATTCAAACCTGAAGCAATACTGTAAATTTCAAAACGCTGTTTGAATTTCCTCCAGTTTTCACTGAGATTTCCTGTTAACTGCAAACCAGTTGGCGGTTTTAAATGTCATGTAGCCATCAGTTCAAATGTAACCTAACTCTTCTCGGTTCACATCTGACACCATGTCATGTTATGCAGTGGCCCGTGGCCTAGCAAATACATAAATGAATAAGACTGTGTCAAACAAGCCTTTACTTAGGCCCACATCATTCTAACTCCTCGTGCTCAACAACTACAACAACAGTTATAATCATAATCATAAACATGTGACAATGCTTTTTGCTCCCCATGGTTTCGTCCCTGTAGTTTTGTATAGTTGTATAGTAATTAGAAAGTATAGTAGGATGTAACATATATTTTAAATTTTTATATGAATATAAACAAATAAAACAAAATAAATCCCTTATTTGGAGAGTGGTAACAAAGAAAATCACAAAAACCTTAATAATTCCTTTATATTTTATCTAATTGTAACAAAATTTGTACCAATCGATTGATCTTTAAAAGAGCTTTCATTTGATATATATTTTGTTCATATTTGCTTACATCAGCAAAAAATAATGTCTATGACATCACTCATATTGATGACGTCATATTTATAACGAATAATGATAATTTTCCAAAATTTGCTTTTGATGGATAGACAGTAATATTTTCTTTATATTCATTCTATTTTTCAAATTTTTATTCATTAAAATCCAAAATAATTAGCGCTTTCTTGTTTTCAGTACTGAAGCTTATGTGTGATCACTTGCCATATTTTGGTTGCCTAGCAACGAACCACATGATCAATTACAACCAAATTCTGTAATTACCCTTTTAATATATGTAGGTACTGTTCTTGTAAGTTGCAGCAGCATAGAAGTTATAGTTATGGAGATAAACAGTTATGGATCCATAATGCCCACCCCGGGAAAAAACATAAAACAAATCGCCCGGTAAAATAGGTTAATAAGACCGAAAGATCGTAGTGCCTTTGCCTTAACCTGTCCAATATCGCGACCCCATTGCAGTTTTTTGCCAATTTGAACTCCCAGATACTTAGTATCGGTTATCATGTTGATCGTTTGATCGCCTATTTTAAAATGTTCGACTCTTCAGCCCGTTGTTCGATCTTTTTAACATTTGGTCTGGAACCTATTATCAAAGACTGTGTTTCTACTACGTTTATAGATAATTTATTTTCATTTAGCCAGTTCTGTAAATTCAAAAGATCCCGGTTTAATTCATCCTGAAGTTCAGAAAAGCATTTTGAAGAATGCCAAATCGCAGGATCGTTGGCGTACATAGTGACGTTTCCTTTTTTTAGGCAAAAGAGTAGATCATTTATGTAGATTGGGAACAGAAGTGGGCCAAGACAGGAACCCTGGGTCTCATCACAACTTATATCACT
Source organism: Aurelia aurita (assembly GCA_004194415.1). Taxonomy (NCBI): domain Eukaryota; kingdom Metazoa; phylum Cnidaria; class Scyphozoa; order Semaeostomeae; family Ulmaridae; genus Aurelia; species Aurelia aurita. The sequence continues at coordinate 1,734,990 of REGM01000025.1, read as the reverse complement.
GATATTAGAGGAGGTAGAATTGACCTTGTAGAACTTCTTTCGCTCCTGCAAATAAGAAATGAACCAATCAAGCTCTAGTCCACTTATTCCGTATTGTTCTAACTTCTTCAGTAGAATACATGCTTTACTGTATCGAACGCTTTTTTAGGTCGATGGAAATCAAACCAGTGTACTTGCCCTTATCTATATTCAAATACCAGTCATTTGTGCCGGCCATAAGGCTCGTGACGACTGAGTGTGAAGGTCGAAAACCAGACTGATGCTTGTATATGAGCTTATTGATATCTAAGTAGTCATACAGTTGATTATAGACAACTTTTCGAAAGCACGAGACAGTACAGGCAATACAGAAATTGGTATATAGTTGGAACAACCATCTCTCTCTCCTCTCTTGTAGATTGGAGCTACACGTGATATGTTCCTATCTTCGGGGAATTTTCCAGAAAACAAGACTATATTAAAAAGATCGCATAATGATCTGGAGATTAATGGTAAAGCAGTCTTTATAAAAAAGCTTGCGATGCTATCACAACCAGAACCATGCGAAGTTTTCATTTTCTTTGCAACTTTTGTTACATCATTCTCTGAAACAGCTTTGAAAGAGAAATTTGCTAAAGCCTTACCCAATTCATACTCGTTAGATAAAAGTGGATTGGGTTTTTCTATAATTTTGTCGCTGCGTTTATTTCCAATAGAACAGAAAAACTCATTCAATGATGAAGCAATCTTTTTATTGTCTTGATTTGACTCGCCTTCCACATTAAGGGATGGGATAAAAGTGGTCTTGCTTCTTTATGATAACTTGGTTGATAGTCAATCATTTAAACTATTTTCCCTTGTCGTGTCAACACCCAAACTGGTCTGCCCTCCCCGTTGCCAATGCAAATTTTTCCATTGAATTTAGCTCATCACATTTTGAAAATAGAAACTTCACAGCGAGCTGTTAATCCTTTCTTTGGAAATTATAAACAAACAACATTTGTTTTCAGCTTTCGTTTTCTATTTCTCCCAGACAACCATATCGAAACAAGGAACTCTTCAGAAAAATATCTACATGGCAGACGGAACACGGCAGAGAAAGATATTTCCCAGGGGGTAAAGACAGAGCATTTTTATTGGAAAGTGCCATGTATTACCATTGCTATAGCAGGAAAAAAGGGCGATGCTACCCCCTGAAATGAAAACGGAACACGGAACAAGGTCAGCGTCACTAAACAAGGAACACGGAACAAGGAACACTGCAGGACATGCAGAAATATTCGAAGATCCCCAGGACATGCAGAAATATTCTTAGAGAAATATTCTCTTTTTAGCTGGAGATTCAACTTGTCTACACGATTGCGAATTTGCTTGTAGCAATCCATCAAAAGGGTGGATTTACTTTTTACTGCCAGGATTTTCAACTTATCTCTTGTTTTAGCAATTTTGAAAACTTGCTATTTATTGAGCCAAGGTCTGAAACCCGTCTCGTTAGATTAGGCGCATGTTTGTCAAGAATAAGCGAAAAAAGGTTTGTCCAACTACGGACTGCATCACCAGAATCACTAGCATTTGCAATCATATCTTCCCAGTTGACCTGAGAGAGGTCGGAGAGAAAAGCTGCTTTATCAAAATTTAAAGGTCAGATCAAGGCAAAGGCTATTTTTTGATATTTGCAACTTCAAAATATGAGGAATCCGATGGAAGTAATATGTTTAAATCAGCGGGGTACAAAAAGGTCGATTTGGGGGCTTTGAAAAAGTGCACTTCATCTAAAAACCGCGCGACGATAGAAGTCTGGAACTAGCCGAGTCGTGACGTAAACTGAGTCATAACAAACTCATCCCTGGAGAGACAGGAAGAAGCAAACAGTTAAAAATTTCGAACGCAATGGAGACATCGTTTTACGTCTCTATCTGTATCTCTGTATATTCTTCAACAAAATGTCGAATACCAGTACCTCCTCTGGTATCTCCAAAGATTGAGGATTGAGTGATACAACTTTTGCAATTTTTCTAGGTGCAGATGGGGCAACTGCAAAATTGAGCTACTTGATAATGCATAGGAATGTCAGTGCTGACAAGAAATTGAAAAGTGTACCATTGTAGTGAATGAGTGCAGAATTCTCAAGGAGCTTGGGGAGCCACCTGCATGTGTCACAAATGATCCTGGATTCAAGCCAGTTTGCCTAACTCCATGGACAATTGACCTGCTGGCAGATCAGTATAAAAACCTACAGCAAACACGAGGAAATTATGGATCAAGGACGATACATGTAAGGAAGATTCAAAATTTTAATCTTTTAGTTCATATGTACAATGCCACTTATCGTGAACAATATCCTGGATGACAATTCTTGCAACAAAATATAATAAAATTGATATGATAATCTCTAAAATACAAACATACGCTAAAAAATTGATGACAATCATATTTAAGCATGTATTGTATAAATAGTTCTTGAATAAGTTAATAATTACATCTGAAACAGGAAGATACCCCTTTCCCTATGGAAAACTTTATTTCTTAACATCCTGATTGTTGATAGGCTCATTGCCAGCAGCTTCCAAGACTAAACTGCTTCATACCCATACAGAAATTGAAGGTGGCACTAGGTTTTGGCATCCAAAAACGTAACAGTAGCTGTCTACATCAGTTTTACATGCCTAATCAAGATGACAACTTCTCCTANAGGAGATTCGAACCATATGACTCGGTCCATATGCGAATTACACAAAAAATTTGAATTGATTAGAATTAAACTAGACTGCAACTTTCGAATGTCAACAAATTTCCACATGTAATTGTACTAAGTTTCTGTAAGATTGTACGACCCTACGAAGCTGTAAGATGCCACAAAACTAAGTTAGCACTAAGGTACATTTATGAACGTAACAAAAATGAAATTTCTGATTGACGCGTTAGCCTCGCTTGTCATTTTGAAGATCAATTTTTTGTCGACCTTTTGTGTTTCGCATTTCATTCTCCAATGACAGTAACATGCGCTTTTCATTGCTGTTAGAAAGAAAAGGTTTCAGTCGTTTTGCTTAAGTTTTTAGCAGTGACCTTGTTTGGACAATCACTCATAACGCTAGAACGAAAGGTCAGATTTCGGTTGGTTAGGGGGAAAAATGGAACGATACGAACGCGTACCCGTGTGAACTAGACCTAAATCTTGACTCAGCCGGTGGTGCATCAAAGTTGAAATTAGCTATTAAGAATTTGAGCAAACCACGACTTGGAGATATTAAATGGGCTCCGTCGCCAAACTGTAAATAAATCGAAACACCATTGCTTCAGGCACGTGTCCGTTGCTGTCTGCAGTTTGTTTGGTGGCTTTAACCAAGCCAACAAAAAGTAACCATTAAAAATCCACTTATATCTGAGCAATCGTAAAAGACATGAAGGCTTGGTTTGTTTCTTTGTGAAATACAGTAAATCCCCGCATATAAGAACCTACTTTTTTGAGAGCCAGGCTGAATTAGGTTTTTATTTTAAAGATACTTATGTTCATTTCAGGGTATAAAGGTTCTTATTCGAAGGGTCCCTTGTGTAAACCTATTAGCAGTTATCACCATGAGATTTTCAGCCGTTTTTTGCTTTCACAATGTTATTAAGGACCTAATAACTAATTTTAAGCTTACGAATAGCAGAGGAGGCGGTTCAGATTTGAGCAGCCAACTGGGACCAAAAAGAACTTAATAAGGAAAATAAAAAAATTAACTTTATTACCCTTGTCATAAGAACATATTTCTCCATCAAACTGAAACAGGTTCTTAATTACGAGGTGCATAATTTAAGAAAAACAGCCTGTAGGTTCTTATTTTGTAGGTTCTTATATGCGGGGATTTACTGTATAAGGATTTGTCTTCAAAATAATGCTTTCATGTTAAACAAAGATGATAAATCTCTGCGTGGTATTGCGTGTCAAAAACTGCAAAATCACCGTTTCTACAAAATTTTCGAGAAGGAGCCCCTTCACATCAAAATTTTTGCTGACAGCTTTGATCAAACTGGTGGCAACTGGCATGCCAGGTGGAGTTTTGTTAATGCCTTACTTGCAAACTTGCAATTTGTCTATTTTTATATTCAGTTTTCAACGTTTAATCCTCACAAAATCCAAGGCTTCTGAACTTTGTTTCTTTGCTTACAAAAGCTTACTTCTTAATCCTTGATTATTGGGGATAGTTTCAAACTAGAATTTCTTAAAACCAACATTCCCAAAAATAGGTCGAAAACGAAATTTATGAGACTTAATTTGAAACTGAGGTTGAGTCAGATTCAGTGACCGATTACCATTGCATGTAAATTTGAAACTGAGGTTAATTCAGATTCAGTGACCGATTACCATTGCATGTAAACAAGTTGATAAAATCGGTCTTATTGGATGAAAACTTTACAAAACTGCAAGATTAGTTTTTTTTATATATATCATCATAAAATATTAAAATATACAGAGTAACAACAACAGTTAAACTAAAAATAGAAAGAAACATGTGCCATTCGTAGCGAGAAAGGACACAAGGTCATCGAGTTCCCACTACGAATGACACTTACAACAATTTAATACAAGAATAATATCTAGTTTAAAGGTCAGATCAAGGCAAAGGCTATTTTTTTATATTTGCAACTTCAAAATATGAGGAATCCGATGGTATTAATATTCTTAATAAGCGGGGTACAAAAAGGTCAATTTGGGGGCTTTGAAAAAGTGCACTCCATCTAAAAACCGCGCGACGATAGAAGTCTGGAACTAGCCGAGTCGTGACGTAAACTGAGTCATAACAAACTCATCCCTGGAGAGACAGTTAAAAATTTCGCACGCGATGGAGACGTCGGTATCATTCTACGTCTCTATCTGTATCTCTGTATATTCTTCAACAAAATGTCGAATACCAGTAACTCCTCTGGTATCTCCAAAGATTGAGGATTGAGTGACACATCTTCAGAATTTTCTCTCGATGTGGGATGTAGAAGATCCAAATGCAGAACGTGGTTAGGGTTAGGCCTAGACTTTGCGTTGCGGTTGGTGTCGAGTCGATTTCGTTTGTCTATACATGAACGAGCCTTCTGGCAGACGAAGAATGGCTGCAGAATTAAGAGTGCAGAGAAGAGGGAGAACGGCTGGAAAGACTCGGTAGACGCTTGCATGGAACAGAACCGTTGGATGCATGGTAAGTTTACCATTGTTACAGTAGACCCCATTATTACTTTTTAGGCCAGCTTGAGCTGACCTTGTGGTTGGTCATCTCATAAATATGGCGGTGCGGTGTCTCCGGCCTAAACTGAGTGGTATCACGAAAAATAGATACAGCCGCTATACAGAGCAAATAACCACGTTTCATTTGCAGTTTTGACCAAATTTGATGGGGATACCTAGATCTGTTAGTTCCCTCGCCAATTTGTGGTTTATTTTTGTGATATTCAATTGTTTTTCCAGTTGTTTAGTCTTAGGCCTGGCCCTAATAAAAGACTCATGAAGCTTTAGCTATGTTCATATCTTGTTGGAATATAAACAATTTACTTTTGAATTTATACTTTGGGCTAAGCTTGATAATTAGCACATTCAAATGTATGGTTGACACATATCACACTCATTCCACTTGGACAGATTTTAGGCCCTATTTTCCCCCAACTCACTTGCTACCTTTGTTATGGTTAGTTCAACTTTTGCAATTTTTCTAGGTGCAGATGGGGCAACTGCAAAATTGAGCTACTTGATAATGCATAGGAATGTCAGTGCTGACAAGAAATTGAAAAGTGTATCATTGTAGTGAATGAGTGCAAAATTCTCAAGGAGCTTGGGGAGCCACCTGCATGTGTAACAAATGATCCTGGATTCAAGCCAGTTTGCTTAACTCCATGGACAATTGACCTGCTGGCAGACCAGTATGAAAACCTACAGCAAACACGAGGAAATTATGGATCAAAGAAGATGCATGTAAGGAAGATTCAAAATTTTAATCTTTTAGTCCATATGTACAATGCCACTTATCGTGAACAATATCCTGGATGACAATTCTTGCAACAAAATATAATAAAATTGATATGATTATCTCTAAAATACAGACATACGCTAAAAAATTGATGACAATCATATTTAAGCATGTTTTGTATAAATAGTTCTTGAATAAGTTAATAATTACATCTGAAACAGCAAGATACCCCTTTCCCTATGGAAAACTTTATTTCTTAACATCCTGATTGTTGATAGGCTCATTGCCAGCAGCTTCCAAGACTAAACTGCTTCATACCCATACAGAAATTGAAGGTAGCACTAGGTTTTGGCATCCAAAAACGTAACAGTAGCTGTCTACATTTGTATATCCCTCTCATTTATGCCCAATTTTAAATGCCTAATCAAAGATGACAACTTCTCCTATCTTTTCAGGTTTATGCGAGATGTTGCCTACCAAGCATTTACAGGGCTGATCCATGGAAAGCTTGAAAAAATTCCCACCACTACCTGTCAGTGCCTATAATACAATTGGAGAGGAGTTCAACTTGAATGAAGATGAGCGAAACTGCACTGAACATAATTTGAAGAAACTTCACTACTTTGTAACCATGAAAGACATTATATTATATATTTTTTAATAGTCATATGCCATCTTTATAATGCACTTTCCCAAATTCATGTCACTTTATTTATTCAAATGTTTGAAATTTTCTGGACAAAGCCCAAACGGAACAAATTTTTCATCAATAATTTTTCATCAAAATGGTGGTCTACTGGAGTGAAATGGGTATTAGCTAGGCGTAAAATTATGAAGGCAAAAAATGTGAATAAATTTCGAGCTTGGTTCACAGATTTTCTTCAGAAGATACAACTGTTTGAACTACCCTCCTTGATGACTGTTTTCTGCCTATCAACATTCAGAGATGGGCAAGATACTCTACAAAATATCTTATTACAAGATACTGTTACTTTGAAAATTAAGTATCTTATTACAAGATACTAGCTGCTTTAAAAAAAGTATCTAAGATAACGTTTGAAGATACTAGTTACAAGATACTTTGCCCAAGGGCGCATGACCAATGTCTCCTAATATTATGCTGTATGGGTAGCACATTTTCACTTCATTGTGCATAAGTACCTCGACGATGCCTAATCGAGTGTAGTTGGCCACTTCTGAAGCATTTGAAAATTTCCTCATGCCTCCTTATTGTGGAGACATATTGCATAGCTCCTATGCAGCGTCTTTCTTGACTTTATAACAACTATTTCATATCTCATTACCTCGTGAATTTTCTTTTGAGGGAAGAAACGCGAGTCTAAATCCACACCATTTTATCATTTTCCAAAAGCATCTATATCTGCTGAGTAGGAGCGCAGTGGAGACGCGGATCGTCGGAGCATTCTTATCTGAGAATCCAGATTTGTTGGATGTTGCCTTCTTGTCCGTGGACTCATGGTGCAGCTAGTTAATGAATTACCAGGCATTGTGATTCAATGTTTCGTCCCTGTGCTTTTTAACACAAAGACTTTTCAATGAAACAAGCCTTGTTTGGATATAAAGATTTATATCATTCTGTCTTCAAAATGTAAAGAAATAATTTCATAGAAAGCATTTTGAATTTTAAAATGTTTTCTAGTCTTCTTTATTCATGAAAATGGGCACACAAGTATCTTGTAACTTTGAAGAGTTTTTCAGAAATATCCTATTACAAGATACTATTATTGAGCCAAATTATTATCTTATTACAAGATACAGTTACTGATTGCTGAAAGTATCTTATTACAAGATACTGTTACTGTTTTCAGTATCTTATTACTATCTTCAAGATAAAAAGATAAGATATATATTGCCCATCTCTGTCAACACTACTCATTTTACCCAAGCCTACCCATTTTACCCCTGCAGACCCTATACACATATACATTATATTATCTAAAGTATTGATAATGATATCAGTTGAGTTGAGTTGAGTTCTGGGGCAATCAAGCACTTCCTTGTGACCTTTTGTTGTTTATTTGCACAAATGCACAAAGTAGAGCATTGTGTTTTCTGTGGTCTGCTCACCTCACCAGCAACTGGAACTGAATCTGCAATTGAAACACAAAACATCATTTGGAGCGTTATTTAGATACAAACTTGGCCTGATGACTCCCCAGAGGAGGGGGGGGGGGTACTCTGGTATACTTAGGGTATGGATGCTCAGGCTACGTTTTTTGGTCTAAAATTTGGGAAACAGTAATATTTTTTGGGTCAGTCATTTGTACAATTATTCTTTTGGGTTCATGAAATTTTGGATGATTTTTTTGGGTCTCAAATACGAGAAAAGTTAAAAAGAATATAGAAAAACATGATGTACAACAAAATTTAAATAAGGCAACATTATCAATATGAAAATACTTAAATATCCAAATACATTACAATCAAAGCGGAACAAACATACCATGTAAATTCGAAAACTCCGTAAGTGAACTCTATCAGTTAAGGCACTTTTCCAAAGATTCAAGATGCTGACTGTATAATTTTTGGGTATATATGGTAAGAAAAATAATTTTTTGGGTCTATTTTCAAGCCAGAATTTTTTTAGGTTGAAATTTTGCACCCCAGCCTGAGCACCCCTATCGTTATTATACCAGAGCTGGGCTGGGGATGATTTTGCAATCACTATTTGATTATTTTTAGCTGTGAATGACTGGATCAAACAGTTCACTATGTGTGGTGCAGAGCCAGGAGAAAAACACCCCTTGACCCTTCCTAGAATTTGATTGTTGTTGTTATCAGCATTTATTCTCCTGATTAACATAGGTTCCAAATCTTTAAAAAGGTCGGTGTAAAATTATGTGACCTATTTCTTTGAATGGAATGGCTTGAAAGAAACTTTAGCTACCTTGTAATACTTCTACCATTGGATTTTTTCAGAAATCTTCAATATTTTCAGAATTAGGGTGCTTTTCTTCTTTTTTAAGAATTCAAGAAAAATTTTG
>REGM01000025.1:1696574-1715468 GCA_004194415.1 Aurelia aurita | reverse complement strand
AGCTTGTGGGATTAGTATTTATTGACCTAAAAAAAGCATTTGATACTGTTGACCACGATATTCTCTGCAAAAAACTTGAACTTTATGGCGTTCAGCAGCGTGAGCTGTCTTGGTTTAGGTCTTACCTATCCAACCGCAAACAGTTTTGTAGGGTTAACGGTGTCGATTCAGACGTTGGAGACATAGAAGTTGGAGTTCCGCAAGGTTCATGCCTTGGCCCCCTTCTCTTTCTCGTCTATATCAATGATCTCCCCCAGGCTGTCCGAGATTCCTCTGTGACCATGTATGCTGATGATACCAGTCTGTGCCATCAATCTCACGATTTGACTCAGCTGAATGAGGCTATAAACAGTGACCTTGGGAAACTGGATACTTGGCTACAAGGCAACAAGCTCTCCTTGAATGTTGCAAAAACTCATTCCATGCTTATTTCCACTAAGCAGAAACATAACAAACTCAAAAGTCGAAATGAAAAGTTGGAATTAAAAATACGCGAAAATGAGCTCGATGTAGTCCAAAAAACAAAATACCTTGGTGTGCAAATTGACTGCTCTTTGGATTGGAAAGAACAACTCAAGGCAGTTTCTACCAAGGCCTCCAGGGCAATCGGCTTTTTAAAACACGCTAAGGCCTTTCTGCCAAAGGAAAGTTTGAAAACCCTCTACACAGGCATTGTGGAGCCCCACTTTAGATACTGTTGTTCTGTTTGGGGATGTGCTGGTTCTACAGAAATTAACCAGTTGCAAAAGCTTCAAAATCGTGCTGCTAGAATCATAACAAATAGCAGCTTTGATACCCCAGGCAGACCACTTATCGAAGAGTTGGGCTGGAAGACCATCGAGGAACTCATTGGCAATGAGTCTAAAACGATGGTCTTCAAGTCGCTCAATGATCTGGCTCCACAATACTTGTGTAACCTCTTCACCAAAAACTCGGAATGCTCCTCTCGTAGCCTCCGTAATACCGTGACTGATTTAAGGTTGCCAAAGAAAAAATCAGCAAATGGGCAAAAATGCTTTTCTTTCCGGGGGGCAAAACTATGGAATAGCCTTCCCGCTGAGTCCAAGACGGCATCCTCCCTAAATAGTTTTAAAAAATCTATCTAGGGTTGAACTTTTTCTTTTGATTATAAATAATATATAATTGTAAATAGGTTTTTAACATTATGGTTTTTTATAGTCTAATGTATCATTATTTTAATTGTATATTGTAATTAGGTTTTTATTGGAGGGCCCCTTGAAAACCAGCTTCTGCTGAAGGGCAACCCTCCTTAAAAGATTGAGATATGAAATATATGAAATATAGGGATAGCGGACTTAATATCTTTTTGTTCTTGTGGTAAAACAAACAAAAACACTTTGTTATAGTTCTTATAGTAATTAAATAGTTATAGAATCGTTATAGAAATTTTTTCCTCATTGCCCCCCTGTGCCTAGTATCCCTTGTACCCCAGTGCCATATAAACTTGTGAGTGAAAAGACGAAAAGAAAGGTTCCTTTTTTCTTTCAATTTCTGTTTTCCCGACACAACAACAATAGCCGTCACGGGCACAGGGACACAGGGACACAGGGAGAAACAAAACTGTTATAGAAAACAATAACTATTGCGTTTATTAAAGCCTTCTGGACTGATTTCAATTTATGTCGATGCGGGCTTAACGTGCTTATAAGGTCGAATGCAAAGTTTTCCACAAATTCTCTTAAATTATGTATGTATTAAGTATGTATATGACTTATGTTCAACACTTTTGCAACTTTACAACCTTGACACGCACTTAAAAGGTGGTTCAAAGATACCTTACTCTGCAGCGCGTTGCGCAAAATGGAGTCTGGCACGAGCGGTGTGCGTGCGCGCCGTGTTTCTGTGTTTCTGAACTTGAAAGAAAATGGAATTTTGAGAGTATAAGATCTTGCTGCTTAAATTAGCATTCCCGTCTTACTTTTGCTGTTTTTGAGTTCTTGCCCTATATTGTCGCCCAGCGCTTGATTTTTGCAGTGGCTATCACCACATTTCATTTCATTTCATTTTTCATTTTGATTTATTTTAACAGGGTTAAATACATTCAGTAAAATTTAGATAACTGATTTACAATGTGCCCTGCTTAAAAACAAACTAACATAGAACTGCATGGAACAACATATCACCTGAATTAATTATTTACATATGGAATTAATCGATTATCATTGCTATTCATACTTCGCCACACGGTGCACATCGATTTGAATCGAAGTCCTTTTCAAACTTGCTCAAAGTATATTTCTAGTTTATTCAATGCAAATGAAAAAAGGCTGTTTGCTATTAGCGAGGGATTATCTCTGCGAGGAAAAACGGGAAAACGAGAGACAGAAGTCTTTCTGGCTTTACCGTTTGTCCCTCGCAGAGGTTGCCAGAAAGTACTGTTCTCCGCAACAAATGACTAAACGAGAAGGTGAAGACGAAGTTGAGTTTTTAGCACCAGGCGCTGGGATCGCAGAAGTAGCTGAGCGCTAATCGAGTCCGCTGTCCCTTAGATCCATTGATGAGTCCATTCCGTACTTCCGTACTTATGGTGGTAAGGTTGATATACCTATTAGGACATATAACTCGTTACTGTAATTTGATCATTCGTTATTAGTCGTTAGGTCGTTATTGGTCGATAGGTCGTTCCTCTGTTTACAGGGACCCAAATCAAGCACACTTGAAACCTTGAACCTCAAGTCATAAAAGTTTCCTCCTAATGTAAACAGCTTTATCCTAACTTTAAATTACTTATAATTGACTGAAAAATAAAGGAAAATTCCTTGAAATTGTCAGAAATCGTATGTAGATGTGTGCTATCTAAATATCTAAAAATCCAAAAATTAATCGGATAAAAATTTTCATCGTCCTGAAGGGGTACAGTAACCTTGACTAGAGGAATACGAAGGGAAATGTGCACTTTTGGTATAAACTTATGGAGGCAAAGATCTCTAATTTCCTTTGAACCTCATAACAAAGGAGAGACTTTGGACGGCGGGAAAATATTCGTCATTAAATGTATTCGTAATTTTGTTCTCTGTGTATGTGTTTCAAAATAAAAGAAAAGAAAGTGGTTTGCGATAAATCATTTATAAATTTTCGAAAAAAAAAAACAAAAAAAAGTGTTGTGATATTTCAAGTTTTACAATGTGGAAGAGATGCGAAATCAAAGATTTACTGAAGCATATTGTTTTGCTTGGAGGCACATTGTTTTGGTAGCGTTGATGGTTGAACCTGAATGGCAAAATTTAACGCAGTTTATGTTTGATATTTTATTTTCGACAAACATTTTACGAATAAATGATAACCCTGGAGAAATGCGCAAGTTAAGAAGTTGTTTGGAGCAGGTGAGTTGCCTTATTTTACAAGTATGTACAGCAGTGCTTTATTTTGAAATATCACAAGCCACACTGTATGTCAATAAACCAACTAAATACACGCGCAGAAATTGAAGAAACTGTTAACTTGATAACTTGATATAGAAAGGCTTGCCTGCCCTGCCCTGGTAGCTTCAGCGTTGGGAACAAGTATAAATCATTGCTTGTCTCTTAAAATACACGACAGTTTCTGGTCCTGCAGCTAAAGGGAAGTAATCTCCATTCATAAACAAAAATCCATTAATTTAACAGAGGCCCTCATCATCAATAATCATAAAATCCAACTTCACCGAAACAACTCGAATAAATTAACGTTTCCTTGTAAAGTATGCTAAATACCACTGTAATGTAGCAGAAAAGTCTTTGTTTTCATGTTGCAAGCAAAATAAGTGGAATGCATCATTCTGTTGTGCACTTTGGATGGTCAGTTGCATGAAATGGCAGGCAAAATGAAATGGTTTTCAAGATATTTCGGCAGCGATTATGTAAGGTGTCTGAAAAAAGGCAACCCAAACTTTTTGAAATTTTCAGAAAATATAATCATTTGAATTAGTTTAACGTGTGCCACATGGAAGCCCAAGTTCTTTACAATTACTTTAGTTGAGTATGGCCTATTTCAGATGCAGCAAAGTGCTGAGACATTTACATAAGTGAAAATCCATCTTTGTGACAGCTTATTTAATCATTTTTAATAAATGTCAACAAAATTTAATAACTCGGTAAATTTTTTCCTCAAGGCATCACCTCAAAAGTGAGTGACCAAGCGGCTTATACAGTTGCCATTAGGTAACTGAAGTTGAGCTTGGTCGCGTGAGGTCAAAATCTGGATGGGTGACATTCCAGATGCCTGACCAAGCAACTCACTTCGCCGTCCTTCGGAAAGGACGGCAAACTAGGGGTCCCATGCCTGGATGCGGCATGCATAGTAGGCCTAAATTAGCTGTAATATAGCTAGGAACCATGCCAGCCTACTTAAAATAAAGCAATGAAAGCAATGAAAGCAATGAAAGCAATGAAAGCAATGAAAGCAATGAAAGCAATGAAAGAATGAAAGAATGAAAGAATGAATGAATGAATGAATGAATGAATGAATGAAAGTGCTTCAAGGCAATGAAATGTTTTGATAAAAAGTGTTTTGTGACTTTCTACGTAAAGAAAGGTCGTGATTTTGCTCTTAAAGCATCCCTTTTTAATTAGGCCATACTTACTACAAAGTCAATTAAATTATAAATAAGTCCATTAATGTATCTAAACTGCATATCATTGGAAAGAACATAGACTCTGCTTTCATATGGTATGCATGACATCTACTAAAATGTTATCATTTTCCGTAACTTTTCAGTTATAGTTGGGTTGCGTGTTTTAGACACCCTGTAGATATGGGAAACCATAGGCAGATCGCTTGTTATATGTTACAAAAACTCCAAAATATTATGATACAGGTACTTGATCAGGGGGTTTGCAATACGATTACTTTGCTCCATGCTGCAAATCTATTTATAAGCCTTGGCACAAACTTCAGAGCACAAGGAAAAACTCCGATTTAGTTGGATTATCTTACCTCATTGGAATGAACAGCACTTGAAGCATGAGTGCCACACCAATATGTTGACGTAAATGGGAAGTAGAAAGGCTTCGGAACCCCATATTCTCCGGGGAAAACCGCTTCAATGTACCTAAAAAAGAAATTTTAACTTAAAGGGAATCTAAGCATATATAAGCCTTTGATAAAAATAGCCGTGCAAAGACAATAGGCTGTGACACGTACCAAACTATATTTGGTTAACTGATCTGTGCCAACAAGAAAAACTGATATCTGATTGACTAAAATTCGACCGCAAGTGGCTTGAGCCACTTTTATAAGCTTAGATTCCCTGTAAGGACAAACTTCCCATGTTTGCACCAACTAAATCGAACTATGAAGCACGCTAAGCACAAGCTCAATATTCTGAATCCCCCCCAAACCCAAACATAGGCTGCAATACGTCTTGACTAGACTCCTTCCTATTATTGCACAAGCTATTATTGCAAAACTCCTTCCTCTAAGCCATTTTTTGTTTGTTTGGAGATGCAAAAGATCTCGTAAATACCCTCGCACCTTTCGAGATTATTTTCGTTTCAGCCGTTTTAGCAGATCAATGGTACAAAGCATTCGACCATCTTTGTTGGCTTTTGGCGGGAAGAAAATTCAAAGAAGGACTAGCCAATGAGAGTTAGCCTGCGTGCAGACTCTCACGAAAATTGAAAGTAAGGGAATAAGTAGAGTCTGCGCAACTGAGCCGCTTTTTCTGTTCACAGGTTCCTACGAACGAAGGAACCAAATTTGATTGGTTGAGGAGATTCCATTGTCTTCCTTAGTTTTCAAAATGGCGTCTTCGAAGCAACGAGTAAGCAAACGTATGAATGGAATCAGGAAACGTTCGACGAAGCATTGAAAATCATTAATAAAACATTTCTGAATAACTATGAATATAAAACTATATCGTTTGCTTACCTTATACGAGAAACGACCGACACAAACTTCGAAGCATAATAAACCTGCTTTTAGGCCGTGTGCCGTCAAGACAGCTTTGGTCCAAAGGAAAGAAGGAAAGATCGTGAATTTCTTCTGTGCAATCATTCTTACCTTTAATGATAAGATTCAAGTCATGCTTCTTATTTAACTGTAAGCAACAAATTCCACAATGTGCAAGACGTTTAATTTCCGAGCCATACTCAACTTCCGCCATTGCAGAAAAACATCGAACGCTCTGGAATTCAGTTGTTGTTGCTGTGGTTAAAATAAAATGCTGATGTCAGCGAACAGAAAAAGCGGCTCAGTTGCGCAGACTCTACTTATTCCCTTACTTTCAATTTTCGTGAGAGTCTGCACGCAGGCTAATGAGAGTACGATTATTCAAATCTTGCTTTTTGATTGGAACATAAGAATTAAACGCCTATAAGGATTTTTGTTCGGTTTTACAGCTCTAGGGAAGCAATGCCCTTACTGAAGCGACAACAACAACATCAATCCAATTCAATGAGATGTGCAAAACTTGAGGGCCTTTGTGGAGTAAGGCTACGTCTTGACAGGGTTGGAGTTTTGGGTTTTCAGGGCCTAGACAGATTCTTTAAGGCAGAAAAACAGAAAATATTCGAAGAAAAGTTGTGGAACTTATAAATTATTTTTACTTGGATACAGCAACTGGATAAAACGGGCAAAATTGGATTTCTTCCTTGACGATCTCTTCCGTTTGTAACTATAAAAGGACATGCTGCAAACTAATCTTATAAGTAATATGGTACTCTATCTGCTAAATGACGAGGCTTCCTTGATCTATTACGATAGGTATCTTTAGGGAGCGTGCCAAAAGACTCTCTTCACTTACAGCGAATTGAAGCGAAATAATTCACTTTAAGACATTAACACTAATCGAATCGATTGGCTTATTTGAAACGAATATGAAGCAAATTTAAAATGAATTTGAAGCGAATCGGAAATGACCTGAAGCGAAATGGAAATAGGCTGAAGCAAATTTAAAATGAATTTGAAGTGAAGTGGAAATGACCTGAAGCGAATTTAAAATGACTTTAAAGCAAATTTGAAGCGTAATGGAAATGGGCTGAAGCAAATTTAAAATTAATTTGAAGCGAATTGGAAATGACCTGAAACAAATTTTAAATGAAATGGAAATGGGCTGAAGAGAATTTCAAATGAATTTGAAACAAATTTGAAGCGAAATGGAAATGGGCTGAAACGAATTTAAGATGACTGTGAAGCGAATTTGATGTGAAACGAATAAAAAATGCATTGAAACAAACTTTAAACGAATTTTGAGCGAATTTTATAAGGATTGAAAATAGAGGTCGAGGAAAAATCTCTTCTTTTAAGGCATGCGAGAGTTTAGTAAACGAAATGAAACTGCTTTGTCCGCGTAATAGTAAAACTGTACGAGAATTTTTGCAAATCATTTTGGCTTAAACAAGAACAAATTTCCCACAAGACCGGTCCAAGAAGGAAACCACACCATGACTAGGTGAAATTACAAGTCAGTATTTTGAAGCTTTAAAGTACACATTTGGCTTTATATTACCGAGTGCGTTAAAACGAACTTTTTGACAGCCAAATATAAGAAAACCGTTTGCAAGTGCTCGAAACATTCGAAACCGTTTTTGACATGTTACAGGTAGAATAAACATTTTGGAAACGTAAACATTGTTTCTTGAAGCTGGATGTTAAAAATGTTGGCATTAAAGTTCATTCCTATGAGGTAGAATTCTTTGTTTTGTAAAAAAAGGACAGACAAAGACGCTAAACAACGTGAAGCATTTAAGAATAAAACAATATATGCAAAGCATTACGAACAATAAATATGCAAGTTCATCTTGTATTGACTCTTAACTTGGCGGAATTTAGAATAAACAACCTCATTGAAGCTCATCAACTGTTCAAAATCGTTTCTATATCCAGTTAGCTTGATTCCTATATCCTGGCTATAATGCGTTTTTTACTTCCATGCACAGATAGGAATCAAATCTTTTTCCTTTTAGCCGCCAATTGCTAACACACATGGCCACACATGGTCACCGGGGAAAGCCTCATTTCCACGGACCAACCAGACTGCGAATTCCGGGCAAGTCTCGATCGCAAGCAAAAAAGACAAAATAATTTTGTAGATTTTGCTAAATTTTACCCACCTTCATAAAACGCGACAAGGACAAAAAATTACTTGAAACTTCCCGAATTTTTTTGAAGAAATCTACTCCCCAGATGTTGGCGTATACCTGTTGAAGGCATATTTAAAATATCTCAAACTTTCGAGGAATTATGGCGTCTCCAATCCACACACAAACCGCTTGGCGTTTTCTGCGTTCGCTAATGTACTTCCTATTGTCTCCAGGCAGAATTTCTATTGTTCAAGATTCAGTGCCTAAGCGGTTTGTGCGTGTCGTCGAGTCCTACCGGGTGTCCCAAAAAACTGTATACAAGTTTGAAAAATTCTGACGCCAACAGTTTTCGTCAAATCACCCCAAAGCTATTTTTATGATGGCCCTCAAAGGACGAATTAAATTTTGATATTTTCCTGATAATTTAGGTAAAGGTAACTTGGTTGCAGAACAATAAATTAGCAAGTGTAAAATTTCCTCATGGGCCCAAACCAGAGCTTCCAGTAGAGAAGAGCTAACGATTCTAGGGAAGGCAGAAGCATGTCGGCCCTCGACATCCAAAGCTGATATGCCTCGTGGTTATTATCGTTAGAAACCGAGAGGAAGACATTCTCAAGGGACACTCATATTACATTATCATTAATCAAGAGATTTCTTTTCTTTTACTTTACTTAAAAATTGTAATTTTAACAATAACTGGCTCATTGTAGTAAAGGTAAGAATTCCCTTGACCAATAAGAAACAGTGATACATTTTGTCACGGAAAGTCTTTGATTTAGTTTTTTTAAATTAAAAGCAATAGTAAACTATTTGCTCAGAATATCGAGGGTTTTCATGCTTTAGGGTTTCTTGCCTTGTCAGGGGTCTACAGTGGAGGCTCTGGTTTGGGCTTAAGAGTACATATTGCGTTTGTTGATTTACAGCTCTACAGATAATGATACTGATACTGATAATGGTATGAAAAATATCAAAATATAATTTAGCCATTGAGGGTTAACATAAAAATTTGCTTTGTGTAATTGGTTGTAGACTCCTGGTGTCAGGATTTGTCAAACTTGTATAGAGTTTTTTGGGACACCCGTCCCCGTTTCTCAGGGACATAAGCATCCAATCTAACTTATTGTGTGGCATAACAAAAAAATTTGATAATCAGTTCTTGTGATTTTGTAGTATGCTTCAAAACCAGGTAGTTTGTAAAAGCACGCACTCCCACAAATCCATAGCCAGAAATATAGAAATTTCGATGATCGTATTAAATATTTGATGATTTTAAAAAAATTGCACTTTTTCGGGTCATGATGTATACAGTAGAAAATGAGGTTTATGATGAAATAGATTCATTCTGTGTAAAAGAGGCTTACCAAGTTAGTATCCAGCAAACAATACATTGTACTATCATCATTAACCATACAAGAGCCAGAGAGAAGTTATCATCTGCAGTTGGAGGATCCGTAAAGTTTTTCCAGGTTACGCCAACCTGAGCTGCTTCAAGCTTTGTGAAGATCTGTACTGCGATTCCGAGGCATGTATTGGGGAGGAGGCAGGCAGCAGCTTTTTGCGACCTAGAAACGTTAATGTCTGACGATGTAAAATGTAACTTGCAACAGGAAAGAAAAACTAGTCAAAAATGAGTTTAAAAAAGTTTCAACGTTCCAAAAACAAGGAAAATTAGATTTTGCTTCTAATCCTGTGCTCAGTTATATCAACAAATTTTTCAACAATAAAAACAATGATCCTCCAACCGGTGAAAAGATTTTGAACTCATCGCATCAAAAAAACAATATTTTGAGTCAAAGGCTATATGATACATTGTAAATCGTGCCCAGGAGCCTTGTGTGATTTCATATTAACTTTCATGATCAAAAGATTACTTTCTGGCATAATCGACCAGGTTTGCTAAAAGTCCTGTGCAATTAAGTAATATGCTTCAAAATTCACGTAGCTCAAAAACAAATTTCGCAAATCTAAAGTCATGGTAAAGCTGATAAATACCACTAAATTTAATTAAACCTATGATGAAGACCCTCACACTCATCGAGGTTTTAAGTTTTAGTGATTTTTGGAAAACCGAAACATTTTTTGATTTAACTAGTATTGCTGAACATAAGGGAAATAAAATCAGTACACAAACAAATAAGCCTACATAAGAGAAACGTTACTTCATAAAAACGGAACAAATATATAATTCCATGCTTGAAAAAGTCAGGGCGTTGTAAAACCAGTGTCACAAAACAAGAGAATATATGGTCTGAATTGTCCACACTCTTTAGAAGCCCATGTTCTGTTGCACAAGCTAAGCATCGTACAGAACTTGAAAATGGAATAAAAAAGAATCATTTCCTTTAATTTTCGTCGTAAAAAATTTGCTGTAATGCCATCCCCTGAATCTTATAAAAAGGTTATCGAAAATGAAATCTACTCACATTGTGAGTGTCTCGTAAGTGCTTTGACCTGCGAAAGTCGTATAGGGTGCATAGGTTCCAAACCATAACACAGCACCAAATAACATTCCTCGTACGGCATTCGAAAAAAACACACTGCAAAGGAATTGATATCGAATTCAAATCGAATCTATTTGACGAAAGCAAATTAAAACACTAGGAAACAAAAAAGGGCTGCAGCCGACATAGAAAAGTACATCTGACCAAACTCACAAATGAATACATTAATGTATAAATTCGAAAAGGGACGGCTTTGTCTATTAAAGATAGGTATGAATTTTATGTATATTTCATTGGTTGGCTGCACGTTAAATAAAAATAGCATAGACTTGCGCCAAGTCTCAATCTCATATGTAAGAATAAAAAACATGGAAGATTGAAACAAGTCCACAATAACAGGACATACAATTTTACAATTTTCTTTTGCTTCTTCGAAATCATTTGAAGCACGGTTTAATGGTAAATCTGTGATAAATTAACAGAAAAATTGAGGTTCAAAACTAAACACCAAAAGAACGAGGCTGTTTTTGTGAAGTTTAATGGAATCGCTATTTCGTCTGGGCAAAGCAATTTAGTCCTAATTTTCTATAAAATTGTAGATTTATTTGTAGGAAGGCAGGATTGGGGAAAGACAAGGTTGAAGAGATAATCATGAACAATTTAAAAGCCAGCAGAGCTAGCTAGGTCGGTAAAGCATGAATACAGATACCCTAGTCTGGCTCTAGCTCTGGGGTGTTGGTTGACTGATTAGAACATCGTAGTGATCGCTATTGATAGACCTGCTAGACGCACTAACTACAATTCATAATCATACATACACAGAAATCAGTCTAAATTTGCGAATTCGATAAAGTCACCTTGATAATAGTGGCGGATGGCCTAAGTAAAACTCCGATGAAAAAAACAACTCAAAATTCATATTTCCAGTTCCCGAAGATGGGAAAACAAATTGTGAGAAGAAAGATTATAATGTTTCTTCTAACCATAAATTGAGGAATCGTCCAGTGTAACGTGTTGTAGTGATTGCTGCGACAGAGAATCAAGACAAATCGGAAAGTTAGTCCAGTTTTTGTGTATGTAAAATGGTGAGAGCTAGCTTTGTAGTAGCAGCGATAACTTGGATGAAAATCACAAGTCTAGGGTTTAAGAGCTCGCAGTGTTTTCCTCAACATTGAAAAATGTAGAGTTCTAGTGGCAACCACATAGTCCGAGATTTCTCTCAAAGTAAATTCCTAACTTAGACATTACTTCAGTGTGAAACTAAAGAAAGAATTCTTTGATCTAACTACTTGAGATACACGAGGAAAACATAAATTGAAACGAAAAACAAAAGAAAGTCTATAATTTTCCTGAAGTAAAACACTTACCTTATCAAGAAGCAGAAGAAAATCGCCGACATGCAGTAGACCGTAAGGAACACGAAGATAATAGTGCCATCGGAAAATTCAAATATTCGAGCAACCTGCAAGATATATTCGTATCTCAAAGTTAATCGGCGGGGTTAAATATGTCCATGGACAAGGGGCATGGGCAAGAGTTTATTGAAAATTAAGTTATTCTATTGAAGTTGAAGATCTCTATGCGTACATTGCTTGTATAACTTCTTTGTCTTACTTACAAGGCCCCTTTTTTCCTCTGCCTATTACATTTAAGGTTACTGTACTCCTTCATGACGATAAAAAGTCGACTATGCGATTTTTAGACATTTAGATAGTATGCAGTTCTATCTACAATTTTTAACAATTCCAAGGACTTTTCCTTGATTTCCCAATCAAGTATAAGCAATTTAAACCCTGGTGTTCCAAGTTTGTCAAAATGCTTTTCACTTTACTAGAAAAAAGACAATGAACTGAAGTTCATGGTTTCACGTGCTCTACCGGGTGAGTCAATAAAAACAATCCCCGTTTGTAAGGCCACTGCTCCCTGGATATCAAGACAATAATATTGGCAAATATATTATTTAATAATGGACATGTTCAAATCGATTTTAAAATATACCTGACTGAAATCGGCCACTCCGTTCTGAAATTATCAGCGATTTTCTCGAGAAAGCTCCTTTAAGAAACCTTCAAAACAGACATATAATCACGACGAAATTTTCTAAATATTTCTGCCTTTCAGCAATGGCTTTTACATGCTTTAGCACGTGTTACTCCTTTAGGACGATGAAAGTGTCATCCTGAGAGCTGAGAGCATAAAAGCATTATTCCGGATGATTTCATCCTCCCATGAGGATAAAACGCGTTGAAGTCATAGCTGTAAGTCAGGAAAATTTGGTCGTGATTTTAGGTCTATTTTGAAGGTTTCTTACAGCGGCTTTCTCGAGAAAATCTCTCATAAGTTCACAACGGAGTGGCCGATTTCAGTCAAGTAAATTTCAAAATCGATTTGAACATGTCCACTATTAAATAATAAATTTGCCAATATTATTACCTTGATATCCAGGGAGCAGTGGCCTTATAAATGGGGATTGTTTTTATTGACTCACCCGGTATATTTCATGTGAATCGGTCGGTTGGGCGTTGTGGTTTTTATACCCATGGACCCTTTCGCAATTAGGAAAAAGGTATTGAGGAAGGCGCTGCCATTTTCAAAGCCATAATAGCAAGTCACAAATCCGGGGAATTCTCTTCTCTTCAGAATCAACTGCAACCCTTGCGACACCGTCGCATTTAAGTGGTATTATTTTAGTATGGTGAGGGTTCTCCCTTTATCATTCAGTCGATTTGCCATAATTTCGTGCATTTCTGAGTGTACCTTGAGCCATTTTGATTGAGGTGGAAGATGTTCCAGTTCAGGCTTCGCCAACTCACAGTGGCTTCATCGACCACCAATGGGTTGAATTAGGCCTATTATGCCTCGTATGTTAGGCCCAAACTATACAGAGTTCCGTTACGAGAGATACACAAAGGAAATCTGAGACACTCTATGCTAGATTGATGCACTGAGAAATCAAAACTGTCATTTAGATTTTGTGAAGCAAGCTTACTGGGAGGTACAAGGAGGTCGCAGAAGGAGGAAGGACAAATTTACACCTTTTTTTGCACCCAGTTCTAGGATAATTAAATCAATTTTTTGCTTATAGAGGCTCTCCATTTAGTTATAAATTGAATGCTGTATAATTTAACCGTGGTTGGTTCTGTGCATGACTATTAAGAGGTAAAACACCAAAAGTGGTCACTAAAGGAGAACAGTAACCTTAGAAAGGACCACTTGATATCAATTTAGCCGGAAAACATGGACCATCTAGGAACCAATGATCTTCCCGGAATCTTCTATTTCAACTTGCTGCCAGAAAAATTTATCTTG
Source organism: Aurelia aurita (assembly GCA_004194415.1). Lineage (NCBI taxonomy): Eukaryota > Metazoa > Cnidaria > Scyphozoa > Semaeostomeae > Ulmaridae > Aurelia > Aurelia aurita. The sequence continues at coordinate 1,701,697 of REGM01000025.1, read as the reverse complement.
ATTAAGCTAACACGTGATCCTTCTCAATTGTTGCTGCATGTTAAAAATGTCTCACATTCAGCTAGGTTGTTTTCAATTTTCGAAAATGGTGTTGTAAAATTTTGCTAACCATTCTCATCTCATTGCTACTTTTCTCCTCTACAATCCTAAAGAGCTTCTTCCGCTGAATAATCTACGCTCCCTCTTTCTAGCATTTCCATTTTTGACCCTATCTTCTCTTTCTTCCTTTAATTTTCTGGAGGGCGTCTCAAAATGTTTGTACTCTGTTTGTACGGCTATAATTATGTTTGTATGGTTGCTGCCGATGAGATTTAATCTCAATGTTCACATATTCGAAATTTTTGAATAGAGAAAGCTTTAACTTAGAGTTTGAGACCTTGCTTTAGGATATTTGATGATTAGATGACGCTGAAGCAAAAATTTGAGGTTACTTCAAAACCAGAGACCTCTCTTTTCAGTACATAACGTTATAGCAGCTTGGTAGTACTGAAAAGATTTCAAGATGACATATCTACAGAACAACAAGTTGAAGCAATTCACGACAACAAACGTCAATAATTAACTACCAGCAAGTGGTTGGATATCAATTTGTACCAATAAGCAGCATTACGATCTTCAGCAAGCAGGTTCTTTCGTGGACAAATGAAATGCTCCCTAAATCCTTTGTCGCACATTACCATTTTTAAAGACGCTGCAAATATTTGTATCTACGTTTTCACAGCTTCAGTCAAATTTAATGACCTTGCTCCCGTCTAAAAAAATAAATGAGCTAGGCTGGAACCGCTTCGAAATCAATTTCACATGGCACTTAACAGGTCAGGTGCATGTAAATTGCTCCAGTTTTGACGTAAACTCTAATCTCGACTTCTTTGGGCCATAACTGAGCGACTACTAGTAAGATCTAATAAAGCAAGGTCTCAAAGTCTATGTTGAAGCCTTCTCTATTAAAAAAATTTCAGAAACATGAAAATCGAAAACATAGCTCCTCCACAGCAGATTTACAAACTGAGTACAATCATTTGAGACACCCTGCACACATGCTGTAATGGGAAAGGGTGAATTAGGAAAAAAGGAACGAAGAGGAGGAGAAACACAGGAACGAAAACTAAAAAGTGGTGATGCAGAAACGCTGCAGGACAGAAAAAGATTAAGTTTTTATACTTAACAGAGAAACCTATTACACGCTAAATCTCGTCGTTGAAAATCTTCATGAAAACATTTTACATGCCTGTAGAAATTTATAAGGAACTTTTTCCTTCTGGTAGTACCCCAGGGGTTCTCTATGGGCTACCCAAAGTTCACAAGACTAACTGTCCAGCAAGGCCTATATTGTCCGCTATAGGGACTTACAACTATAAGCTTGCAAAATTTTTTGTTCCCATTTTACAGCCTTACACGATTAATGAATATGTTGTTAAGGATTCCTTTTCGTTTGTGTCTGAAATTACCGCATTTAGTACGGATGAGGAATTGGTTATGGCCAGTTTTGATGTCTCTAGTTTATTTACGAACATCCCATTAGATGAAACTATAGATTTATGNCATTCATGAAAGTCTACTTATTTTACGTGATCGTCCTTCGCTTAATTCCCAGCAGTCCTCCATTCCCCTAGTTCTGTTTTAGGTATTTTCCTTCGGGCGTGCCTCTTCATTTACTTTTCACGTAGGAATTATTATCATGCACTTTTAGTTTGTTGTTTGTCTCCTTATACGTATAAATATAGCCTCGCGCTTTCTCTAACTTTGTATTCTGAAGATGAAGCACAGTACTGCTTCGAAACGTCAATAAAACCATGGACTAGTCTTACATAAATAATTAAACTGGATTTGTCACAATAATTAATTTTTTTTATGGAAATGTCAACTTGAATTTGTCGCTCTTATTTGTCACAACCTGAATATGAATTGAAGGACCAAATATGAAGAAAATGATATTCGTCGCAATCCTCGTTATAAGATTTTACATGCGAAGAAAGATTAGGCAGATTATACAGAAATTAAAGATAATTCAGTCTTGAAGGTCAGGACCATAATTTTGACATAGCTACTGAAAGCCATACTGAAAGTGTGACACCGAAATATATCATACCCTGTGTTTTTAAATAAGGAAATCGGAAGATAGATCAGTATTGTGTTTTGAATAGCAATCAGGGTTTTGTTCGGTATTCGAAGAAGCTAAGTTGTGAGCCTCAAAGAATCCCCCGAAAAGGAATCCCAAACACCAAGATGCATAGATCTTGAAATGACAAACCGAAACAGGAGAGTCCCATAAACTACTACAGCTGAAACTGGGTTGTCAGATTTCCATAAAATGGTTGTTACTGTACTTAAAACTACTTTCTCTAAACAAGGACCAACTGTAATTACCTATAGAAATTACAAAAGTTTTAACGAAATTGTTTTCAGGAATTAGGAAAAATTCAGAAAAAATGAAACATTTACGCCTGCGTAAATGTGTTTTAACGACAAGGTAACACACAAAGACTTCCTATTAGTACCCAGTCCTTCAGCAACGTTAAGCCATGCTCTGCGTGTGCTGAATAACTGGAAGTCAAATTATCATCACCTTCCAAATCAAGGTTGTAGTTTGTTAAATTTATCAAACAAGTGATTTATTGAGGCCATTAAGACGAATGGTATGTGATGAATCATCTGCAAAATTTGTCCCGTGGATTTGGTTATGACTAGAGCATCCATTATTGCGTGTGATTGTTTGCAAGGAGGGCCTAAATTAGGCCGACACGAGATTATGATGTGAAGAAAGTTGGTCGCTCAACAAGGAAACAAATTTCAATGTCCAGTGTTGTATTACCAATAAACAATAAACAGGAAGCCGAAACAAACTGCGAAGAAAGAGGTATCTGGATGTGTTGTCGTTTGTGTTAAAGGCAGTCTGTCACGCATCTGATTGGGTGATCAGGACAAAACAAAGAATAAGAGAACTGAATGGCTGCTGATCCTAATCACTTTATACGGCCGTAGAAGTGATACAGATCAGCCCTCCTTTGTTTTCAATGCACAGATTCACAAAGACATTCGTTGTGTTGAGCTCTGACTTTACTGCAGCCAATCAGATGCGTGACAGACTGCCTTTAAGGAACTGAAAGCTAAGTATTAAAGTTGTCAAAAACTGTGCGTTGCTTAATAGGTACCAGTTTAAGTATAAAACAAAACTGCCCTACTACTGTTGGGTCATGTTGCTACAAATCAAACCAGAGTCGTCAAGTGCTGCACAATCGTGAGTTGGCAAAGAAGCTGACAGAGCTAACAGTCAATGGCACGATCTTAATCAGTCATGAAACATGCTAAAAAGAAAATCCTAATAGGTAAAGAGCACCCTGTAATCTCGGTTTGTGTTGACCACCAAAAAAGCAAATTAAAAATTGATCAGGCACGTGATGAATCTGAGGTAATAGGGTTTACATAGTAGAAAATTTGCAACCGAAAATATTTATCGATTATCTCGTAGTTATCATTATGCTAAAACAATAAATGTGTAAATGAATTAAGACCCAAAAGTGAACAAACCCTCTGGTCATAAACAGCCTTGGATTTAACCTGTGCCAGAAAAAACCCCAGTGCCTTTATAGCACATATTTAGTATGTAGCATTTTCATTTTCATTTCATTTTCATTCATTTTAAAATATTTATACAGGTTATAAGTTTCATATCAAGATATGTTTTTCAAACCGACCTGTTTAAACGAAAACACTAAACTAAGAACAAAATAAATTAATATACCTAAGTTACAATATAATATATTACAAAATCTATGAAAAAGAACGTAAAAATTAAATTAAAGTTACACCCCCTTCTATAGTTGTTCTTTGAAGATTTTCAGGGAGGGTGCCAATTTTGTCTCTCTTTCTAGACTGTTCCAGAGTTTTGCACCGCGATGAGAAAAAGCCTTTTGGCCATTGATCGCTTTCAGTAACGGTAACCTAACATCAGTTTCTGAAGGGCGCAGAAACCGTTCTCTGTCATCTGAACATTTTATGAATAATTTTATCAAGTAGTCTGGGGCAAGTGAATTCAAAGACTTGTAAGTCAGCGTGGTGGTCTCTTTTCTTACAAGATTACTGATAGTTGACCAGCCAAGATTTTGAATTAGCGGAGCAGCAGAAGCACCGTGTGGGCTGTTTATTACAATTCTTGCAGCTCTGTTTTGGATTTTTTTGCAAGACGCTAATTTTTGATTCACTACAGTCAGCCCCAAACCGATACTCTATCCCTAGGTAAAAGTTTGTGTCCCTGCAAAACTATCCTTAGCGCCGTTTATGAACATCATCCTGTTCTTCAATACACGCAAGCTCAAGTTGGCCATTAGGCAAATTCTATCAGTGAAATTTTGTGGTGGGGTAAAATAATTCCTGGGCGCCAAGGACACAAAAGCATTTATCTCTCAATTTCGGTTCATTTAAACCTTATGTCCACACTATACAAACCAAAACAGAGAATACCAAGAAAATGTCAACATTACTAAATTACAGTTACCAAATCAAAAATACGCATTGAAATCAAGCAAAATGACGAATAGAGTACCGGGTGTCCCAAAAAAAAGGTAACGGATTTGGTTGGCTCCAGCAATGTGAATATAGCTTTGATCGATGGCTAATCACTCTCAAAATGTTCCTCGATAGTTAACTTGAACATAGATACCTCGTTTGTTGGTCTTGGTGCTTTGAGAGCAGATATATTAATCTTGATAGCTCAAATTTGTACCCACGTGCAAACCAGAGCTTTGGCCTTTTGGCCTAAGCAAATTCTTGAGGCACAGCGAATAAATCAACGATATCCTTGACAAAATTTGAAAAATATTACATCTTATTACATTCTGTTTGCCAAAAATCATCCCCCAGTCACCCAATGGGCAGTTTTTTTTATTGTTCTTTAATTTCAGTTTTTAATTTCGAGATGCATCAAGAATTTGCTTAGGCCAAAAGGCCAAAGCTCTGGTTTGCACGTGGGTACAAATTTGAGCTATCAAGATCAATATCTCTGCTCTCAAGGCACCAATACCAACAAACGAGGTATCTATGTTCAAGTTAACTATCGAGGAACATTTTGAGAGTGATTAGCCATCGATCAAAGCTATATTCACATTGCTGGAGCCAACCAAATC
>REGM01000025.1:1681040-1695271 GCA_004194415.1 Aurelia aurita | reverse complement strand
CCATCACCAATAAGCCTCGTAACTAAAGGGAGACCGAATCTCCAACCGAGACTTCAAATCAAATTGCTTTGGCGGGAAAATATTCGTGATTCGTCATCTCCGTTTATCGAAGCGAGATAAAACAAATGTTTTGATAAGTTTCGAGAAGAAAGCTTGGAATTAAATTACTCTCTGTGAGTTGTGCAAACTGGAAGGGATACAATAATTCAGAATTGTGGCGAAAGATTGTTTTTTGGCTAAGTATCAGCTGTTTTATTACGAAGGCTTACTTTTCATCAAACAAAGAGGACGTCATGAAGAGTGGAGGATTTTGGACAAATCTAGCAATCTCATAAACTCATTGCAAGTAAGTAAGAAGAGTTCATTTATGGTAAATAAACCTCCTGTCTTGCAATATTTTCTGGGAAAAGTCATTTGATGGATACTCAAAAGAAAACAACAAAGTGCAACAAGCCAAACAATTCCAGATTTTGATGGCGTTTCGTCTTTTAATGTTAAAATGATCTCTCTGCTAATGAAGAAGGTGCGATGCGACTTACCTGCTCTAAATAGAAGTTTCTTCTGGGTTTGCAGTAAGCTCCTCGTCAATTCTTATTGCTTTAAAGTCCTCGCTTTATCCTTTAAAGTCAGTCAAAATCTGAAAGCAAAGCTCTTTCCACCAGGCAAGGCACAATTTTTAACGAAAAAGAACTGCATTGGCTTCGCTGAGCCAAATGACTGCAACCAAAGCAATCTTTCGCCACAATTCTGAATTATTCTATCCCTTCCAGTTTGCACAACTCATAGAGAGTATTGTAATTCCAAGCTTTCTTCTCGAAACTTATCAAAACATTTGTTTTATCTCGCTTCGATAAACGGAGATGACGAATCACGAATATTTTCCCGCCAAAGCAATTTGATTTGAAGTCTCGGTTGGAGATTCGGTCTCCCTTTAGTTACGAGGCTTATTGGTGATGGGGCACTTTTTCGGTTATTTTTAAGTCATAATTTCTCAATTTTAACTGTGAATTCAAAACTAACAGTTCTGTAGAGGGAAATTTATCATTTATAAAAGCACCATGGCAGCCATTTACCAGAACTGCATCCGCCATTTTCCAGAACAAACCGCTCTCCCCAGTCTCCGATTTTAATTGTCGAAATGGTCTATTGCCGGATTTGTAAATAGCCAGACTTGTAAATTTGTATATTTTCTGTTAAAGCTGTTTTTGTGTAAATAGTTGGTATGAATTAGTAATTATATTACTATTGCAAATAGACCAACTTTAAATAAATTTATTAACATTATCATTATCATAACAAATAGTAAATAGTGGCAATGAATTAATGCAGGGGTCCTGAGGTCAGAGATCCTGGGTCAACCTAGCACTTGTAAAAAGTCCCAACAAGGATGGGTGGTGGTAGTTTTAGGCGTATCTTGGCGGTAAGGCCACCATACAATTATGGTGGCAGATTAGTAGTAACAATTCAACCTGTGAAAGCAACAAAAGTCCCATCTAATCAACCATCTCATCTTAAAGTCCAGAGTCCAAACTGTTGATTACCAAACATGACTCTGCAAATACCATTCAGTCAAAGTCAAGCATTCTTCAGAAGAATGACTTAATTTGTAGCATCCAAATTTAATCAAAAGTTAATCACATCTCCTCTGTTCTAGTCATCAGATACCATATCGCAGGAGCAGCGGGCGTTAATTGTTAATTTAATCTTCGCGAGGAATTAGGAAAAATTGAACCTTCGGATTTGAATTACAGTTCATTCGAAATTACTTTTGATGGAGTTCTAGTCAAACATGCTCCAATTAAGAGGAAATAGTCCGAGCAAATGATAAACCATTTATGACTTGTGCTCTGCGTAAGCGATCATGTTACGTACTAGATTAACGATTACCTCACAAACCGACAACAGAGAGTCAAGATAAATGGTTCATTCAGTTGTTGGGAAAGCCTTGAATTATTAATTGCAAAATTGAATGGATATGGCTTCAGTAGATCTGCTTCAGAGAATCTCCTTCCATCAGTATTTTCAAGAACAGACTGCTTTCGCTTATTAGGCCCCTTTCTAATTCTGTTTTCGGTATTTATGATCCACTAGGGGTTTCTTTATTAACTCAGCTTAGGGTAGGGTTGAGCAAACAAAATTTTTACAAATTCAGTCATAATCTTAGGCCCACAATCAACCCGATGTGTCCAATTAATGACGGTCCTGAGGAAACGGAACACTACCTATGGTTATGCCATTCTTTCGAAGAACAAGGCGTGACCTCCTCGCTGGTGTCCTTCCGTTGCTGAGCTCTTTTGAATTCATTGACGTTCTAAATCCTGTCCTTAGTTGCCATTTGAAGTAAATAAATTTATACTAAAATCTTCTATCTTGTATATTTCAAGAACGGAACGTTTTGTATGATAACATGATCCTGTTCATTAAATATCCCCAAGTCTTGTGCCTAACTTACGTATGTTTGTTTTGTCAGTTTAGTAATGTACAGAACACTCTTTTTTTCTTACAAGAACGTCAAATTTCCTCCAAGGGTTCTTATACAACAAGAGTGTAGTTAGTTTTGATATGAAGTATCTTGTGTATCGTGTATTAGTTTTGGTTTTGTTGTATTTGTTTAGTCTAATGGCCATCGGGTAGATGGGACTGGATCCAGAAATGATGAAGGTGCCTCGCCCGGCAGGTGTCCCATGGATGAGCAGCGTGGGCCCGGTCGTAATCCTGTGACTGCCCGAATGAAATGGAATAAGGCGATTAATATTGCTGTTATGGAGTGTTATTACCTTAGTGACAACAGGACACGTGCAAAAGACAGCATTATTAGGAACAGCAAGAATATTGAGGAAGGTGCTAGAGACCTGAAGAAGATGGACATTACTTTGAAACCTTTAGATACTTGTTGTAGCTTGCTTTCAAGGCATAAACCGGAATACATCTAATCCGAGATTGTAACATTAAATAATAATAATGATAATGCACTGTATGGATCTATTTTATTATCGTAATATGCAAATTAGCTTGACCGTTGAGAACAAGAGAAGAAACAATAGCAACAACAGGGCTAAAAAAACGAAGTAGCGTGGTAGCGGTGCTGCCAGGAAGGTAACTGAGATGCTCACATTTCCCAGGAAGGAAAAGGAGTAAAAGGAAAAAGAAAGGGGAGAGGAAGGGAAAAGAATGAAAGGAAAGGATTGGGCAGAATAGTAGGAAAATGAAATTAGGAAGAAACAAAGGAAATGTAGACAGGAAAATGTGACAGTACACGAGGAGGACAAGAATCAGGAAATAAAGAAAAGAAAAAGATGATAAGGCGAAGTGATGTTGGCAATTGAAAGTGAGTGGAACATGCCTGAAGATGGCACGAGATTCTGAGAGAAGTGAGGCACTGTCTTTTAGAAATCATGAAAGAAGCATGAAAGATAAAGAACTTGCAGAACCCAAAAGCAAAGCAACGCACTAACATCCAGGTTTTTTCGGGAGGAGAATGGGCTCTATGTAATCAAGATGATCCTACAAGCAGTCAAGATGACCCCAACATTTGAAAAAACACCAAAATTTTATTACAAGGCCAATCTTCAAACTTTTTTTTTTTAACAAGTAGATCAAGAATCAAATCCTTTTCCCAGGTATAGCTTATCTTTTGATTAGATAACAACTCAGCAAACTTGGCTCTTTTTTGGGCGGCCTGCATTTGAAGCATACTGCAAAAAGCACAGATGATTACCAGATTAATTTATCTGTCTATAGTTAACTTCTACTTTGTTGTAAATGTCAGAAAGGAATGCACACTATCATTAGATACTTAAATAATAAAGTAATGCTAAAACTTTGGGCTAAAAGGCAAGATTTACAATGTTGCTTGAAAAGTATAGCTCAGAATAAGGTTTTCAACGTGTTATGATATACCCTTTTAAGTAACAAGAACAAACAGTTTATGATCTTAAATAGTATAGGATCATTGACAAAATTGATCACAAACTAAATTTTAATGATAGGCTTAATACTCGAGCTCTGGTTATTTGTGAAATGTGCAGCCAAGTCGGCTGTAGAAAGTAGAACAAGCAAATAACTAAATTGAAATGGTCCNCAACGCACTAACATCCAGGTTTTTTCGGGAGGAGAATGGGCTCTATGTAATCAAGATGATCCTACAAGCAGTCAAGATGACCCCAACATTTGAAAAAACACCAAAATTTTATTACAAGGCCAATCTTCAAACTTTTTTTTTTTAACAAGTAGATCAAGAATCAAATCCTTTTCCCAGGTATAGCTTATCTTTTGATTAGATAACAACTCAGCAAACTTGGCTCTTTTTTGGGCGGCCTGCATTTGAAGCATACTGCAAAAAGCACAGATGATTACCAGATTAATTTATCTGTCTATAGTTAACTTCTACTTTGTTGTAAATGTCAGAAAGGAATGCTCACTATCATTAGATACTTAACTTATAAAGAAATACTAAAACTTTGGGCTCAAAGGCAAGATTTACAATGTTGCTTGAAGAGTATACAGTAGCTCAGAATAAGGTTTTCAACTTGTTATGATATACCATTTTAAGTACCGAGAACAAACAGTTTATCATCTAAATAGTATAGGATGATTGACAAAATTGATCACAAACGAAATTTTAATGATAGGCTTAATAATCGAGCTCTGGTTATTTGTCAAACGTGTGAACTTTTTGGGACATCCGGTATCAAATGTGCAGCCAAGTCGGCTGTAGAAAGTAGAACAAGCAGCTAACTTAATTGAAATGGTTGTTGGGTAGAATGGGCCTTTGCACAACAGATGTGACTCACTAGTAAAAGAGGTTTTCAACAATTTTTACAAGTTAACATACATTATTAAAAGACTGGCACTTTGTTACAAAGGAGGGACATACTGATATATGCTCAGTTAGCATGACAACTAAGAAGATAAAGCAAAATGAATCGAATGTTCCCTTTGTTTACCTTTAGTTGGTTTAAAAAGGATAGGGATATCAATCATAGCATTACATGTGATTAACAATGGATGACTGACGCCTAATTTTAAATCAACGATTGCAGATTCGTAATTGGCTTTGAACAAATTTTGGTAAGGCACAGATATCAGTAGAGTCAATTTGAGATCTGCTGCATTCAAAATTTGCAAAATGTCATTTGTTTACTCTTCGACCTTTTAATAGATGAGAGTGTCGATAATAACTGCTGGCCAATCATAATCAAATTTGTTCGACTTAGATGTTCAACGTATTAGATTAAAGCAACATATTTTCTGCACAAGTTGTGACCTGTATCGTGAAAAATTTTGAAAGGAAGGTTTAGGTTAGACTAGCTACACTAGTCCCTCAATTTCGCTGTTGTTGTTGTTGCTGATGGCCAGCTCAATGAGGGACTAGTCACCACAGAGTGTCTGAAATCGGAATCTTGCGGCGGAAAATGGGACCGTAATCTGATTGGAGCATTTTTGTGAAGAACAATGGCTCATTGTTTTGTAGCCAATTGGTTTTACACATTTTTACTCGAATATTTTTATTTGAAAGCGAGGCTTTGGTCTGGCATTTTCACTTGATATTTGACATTGTGCAACCAAGAAGCAATGGCGGCATTTCTCGTGGTCGCAGCTCGATCGAGCAAAAGCAAGTCAAGCTGAGGAATTTAAGCAGCCATTTAGCATAAAGTGAGCATTCGGGAAGAGGTGTCTGTGCGCCAACAAGATATGGCAAAACGTACTGCTTTGGCATTATTTCAGAGGAATGTCCAAGAACAGCCAAGCACCTGTAGTAAATTCAAGTGAGGTTAGTGATATTTTTGTTTATATCCAGCTCATGTATTTCAATGTCTATAGTTGATCTGGAAGCAGTTGCTTTGCAAAGTAGATTTATATCCTTTCTGGGCTTTGTTGAAAGCAAGTTGTCATATTTTTGGCAAACAAAACAATTTAGCAATCTTTAAAAATTTGAATAGAAACTTTCCATCATATTTTGTGAAAATGACCCAAAAATGATCCACTCAGGAGAATGAATCCAACATTTTGCTTCATATTATTGCCTTGGTGTGTAAAGTTTTGTCTGGTGTTTGATAAGAAAACAAAAGTTACATACTGACCTATAATGTTTTGCTTGTGTTTAAAAAAAACACTCTTTACTTTACATTCATGTCAATTTATTTTAATCCATAGGGATTTGTTTGAAGCAAGAAAGCTGCTTCATTGTTGTCAGACAAGCACTTAATTTGTTGGACTCATCTTCACTTCAGTATGCATTTGATGACAATCATGTTGGGGAGAGGCTGTCTTTCTGATGCAGTGACTCGAATGTTTTTGGAGATAATATTGTCCTAATAAATTATATCTGTCATTAAACCAATCAATGTAAATATTTAGCCTGGTTGCCCACAGTGAGGATCAGCAAACAACTTTGAATAAAGTTTAAAGAGCATTTCCCTTATAAACCCCTTGAAAATTCATTGTACTTTAGCTGTAGCTGATAGCATATGTATCATGATGAATGATGATGTGATTTCTAACCTTGTCCATTCTTTTTGATTCCTTGATCTTTGATTACTCTGAACTCCTCTGAATTACAATTTTGTGTTCTAAATCTTGTTGGATTTTTGTATCACAATCATCCATACACGTTTTCTTTTTAATAAGAAACTTAGATCAGGCCATATAGTACTAAAAGTTTCTTCGTTTTTTTCTTGTTTTTTACGTGCATGAATTATCATGTAGTTTCTGAAAGTGCAGCAGATATGTTTCTTGATATATAAAACACCAGGAGGGGAAAAATGATCTTTTACGTTGAAAATTTAAAACGAGAGTTAATGTTACCCAAGACTGAGGGTTCAACGACATATTTACCATAATATCTTTGAATGTAGCTTTTGAAAGTTTCTTAGCTCTTTCCGAACTTGGTACTAGAGTTTCTTAAATTTTCAGCCATCATAATACTAGTTTCTTATAAACCAGTTTCTTATAAAAGAACATGTATTGGAATTTTGTCAGAGTCACAAACTGACTCAAATGGTATAAAAATCACATATAGAAAACTCAGTATCAATCTGCTGTTTCATAGAGGATTCCAAATGCAATACCATTCCAGGTTTTGATGATTTTGAGGACTTCTGATCACACCAACAACACTAACTCCATGGTCTGAATTTTAAACATGCAAGGTACTTGAAAACGAGGCCACCAAATCAGTCCGATTTCAGACACTGTTTGGCAACAAGTCTCTGTATTAGCGACATATCAGTTCTAAGGAGCATACAGAGATTGTGTAGCCAGTCTAGGTTTAGGTGGTGTTTGGTTGCTACCAGGAAGGAAAATATTTTTTTGAGCGCTGAGCAAAAGGCGCATGCGATGATGAGCCCCAGGGTTGATTTGCTCACAACAAAGCTGAAACACAGAGGGTTAAAACTATAGGGTCAGCACTCCGTACCTTCGTTAAACAAGAAGCCAGTTAGAAAATAATAAAGCGGTTACCTTGAGCAAAATGGTAAGTAAAACTGATGAAATTAGCAAGAAAAAGAAGTTTTTCAGGAACCAGGCCAACCAATGAATCCAATTGGCTAATCCCATCATTTTCATGGATTCTTTTAAACGGTATTGCTTCTCCATTACGAGTTCCTGCAAGAAAACACAAATAGCTAATAGCTAAAGATACAACGGGCTGCCTGAAATGAGACAGTTTAAAAAATAATTGTTGATACGTGGCCAGACAAACGACCGTTTTTGACGAGCAGGGACTGAAACATTTTGACGAAAGAATCAAACTCTGTTTAATACTTCTACTAATCTACAAATCTTATTATTTCTTGCCAAAATTTGAATAAAAAGATTAAAACTTGAAACATTGGATAACAGAAAAACATAGCACTTTACGATCAAAATATTTTTCGTGCAAGCCATTATATTGTGGCGGATAATAGTAAGAGTTCGGCTTCTGCCCATTCCATCGTGTCCCCCTTCTAAACTAAATTAAATTGCAAGCAATTTTCATTTCGCGAGAACTGTTCAAAGAACTATCAGAAATTTAACCACGGAATTATCATTTTATCAATGGCATTTGAATCTAGCAATAAACCATCCTAACTCGTGCTGTAAGGAATACTCATAGGGTCCGAGACAGATAAAGAAAGACGCCAATGATGGATAAAACTATCACTTAATCACACATTTACGGTGGCCCACTGCCACGGCAAAAGCAAAAAGGTCACGGCAAAAGAAAAAAGGTCACGGCAAAAGCAAAAGGGTGACGTCGAAAGCAAAAGGGCCACGGCAAAAGGAAAAGGGCGACGTCCAAAGCAAAAAGACCAAGATCACGGCAAAAGAAAAAGGGCCAAGGCAAGAGGAGCACAGAAGGCAGGAAGAAATTATCCTTTTGCGCAAGCTCAAGCAGGGTCCTTGTACGAATTTTTCGAAGAGGGCCTCCGATTTGCATCATGTTCTGTCCACACTGTGGACTTGAGTTGAATGGCATTGACAATTTCTGCCAGAGCTGTGGGCATGGTAAGTAATGTTTTCATTTATATCTCAAGAACACAGAGAGAGATTCATGCATTTTGCTGTGTCTTGTTGTCATAATGCCTGTTGTTTACTTAGGCCAATGCTTGCTTAGGCCAATTACTTCCTTTCTTATCAAGGCAATGGTTGTCTTCCGGAGATGGAAAGAAAGAAAGCCCAAGCAAATGTAAACAGATGTCAAAAACAAATTTAGTACATGTGATGAATCTGTCTAACTGTAAACAAAGGTATTAATGGAATTTCTCTACCTAACCTAAGCTCTAGCTACACACATCATGTCGATTTGTCCTATCCCCACAATGTGTTTGCTACAGTTAGAGCTTTTCAAGAACCTGGTCGGTGTAAAAAGTAATGTGTAAAAGCAACATTGCTGCAAGGGCGCCTACCTTGTTTGAGTTGGTTTTATTCATAGAGCTCGAGAAACAACTTCCAACAGCGAGATGATAGGCGAGCACAGTAGAAACAATACAACACANGGAAAGAAAGAAAGCCCAAGCAAATGTAAACAGATGTCAAAAACAAATTTAGTACATGTGATGAATCTGTCTAACTGTAAACAAAGGTATTAATGGAATTTCTCTACCTAACCTAAGCTCTAGCTACACACATCATGTCGATTTGTCCTATCCCCACAATGTGTTTGCTACAGTTAGAGCTTTTCAAGAACCTGGTCGGTGTAAAAAGTAATGTGTAAAAGCAACATTGCTGCAAGGGCGCCTACCTTGTTTGAGTTGGTTTTATTCATAGAGCTCGAGAAACAACTTCCAACAGCGAGATGATAGGCGAGCACAGTAGAAACAATACAACACATCGAACAATTCGAAAAAACCTACGACCGCTACAACTTTGCCGAATAGTATGAATATTAGTTGTTTTAGGACATAAACCAAACAGGGTTTTATGGGCCATTGGCCTTCTATTCCTTCTATCACGTTATGTCATTTTTCGTTACGAAACGCGGTAGTTATTCCTACAAATTTGTTTTCTTCCTGTGTCCCTATGCCCATTCTTACCTGTGCCCCTATGCCCGTGAAGGTAATTGTTGTTGTGCCTAGTTTTCCTTGTTTCCCTGTGTTCTGATTTAAGTGATGACGCAACAACAACAACCTTCAAGGGCATAGGGACACAGGGAGGAAAACATTTTGTAAGAATAACTACCGCGTTTCTTAACGCCCATGGTTATATTATTATTATTATGCGAGATTGCGATCCTGATTACCAATCATGCACCGTTTTGTTGGAAGGGCGTATGTACAGCCAAAAATTGAACAAGTTGCTTAGCTTTGAATTAACCTCTAGTAATTGCTTCTAGTAAGAAACTTTCTTAACTTTCTGGAAGATACTCCACAGTTTATTCAAAGTGGTTTTGTATAAAAAATAAAGGCCCCCATTAGCCATGTTTGAAGAATGAGATTAGCCATGTGAGAAGAATGAGAATGAATACCAACTTTAAATATGGATTACATTACATTACATTACATTACATTGCTTCCAGCTTGCTTTATGCATGGGCGTTAAGAAACGCGGTAGTTATTCCTACAACTGTTTTTCCTCACTGTTCCCTATGCCCGTTCCTCCCTGTGTCCCTATGCCCGTGAAGATTGTTGTTGTTGTGCCTGGTTTTCCTTGTATCCCTGTGTTCTGATTTGAGTGACTGTTTTTAATAACTATGTCCCTATGCCCGTTCCTCCCTGTGTCCCTATGACCGTGCAGGTTGTTGTTGTTGTGCCTGGCTTTCCTTGTATTCCTGTGTTCTGATTTGGAGCGTGCGAAAACTCAGCGATCTCTAATTAGCGTTCTTTTGGCAGAGAGTTCGTTTGCATTCTCTAGATGTTCCGTCCCATAAATTCGTCCCTTAAACTCACTTAGCCCCGCCTTGGCCCACTTGAATAGACCAAGGCTAAGGCCTAAATGTAAAATTTCCGACATGTGTTAAAGATTTTGTTCTTTCTTGTAGTTCTCCAAGCTCAAAAGGCTATAATAGTAGTGGTCCTATTACTACAGCTCTAAAACAGTAAATGTGGAGAAGATCGGCGACAGCAGATAATGCTGACATGAAATTATTTATTTTATTGAGACATCATCGTTGCTACCTCAGAATCGCCAGATCGTCCATATTGGATCGAGATTTCAGTCAGTAAGGGAACTTTGCTACCTCTCTAGGATTAGATTTCATGATTGTTATCAGAATTACTACAGTTCTAAAACAGTAAATGTGGAGAAGATCGGCGACAGTAGATAATGTTGACATGAAATTATTTATTTTATTGCTGAGATTTCAGTCAGTAAGGGAACTTTGCCAATATCAAAGAGATCACATTTTGAAAATTACTGTGAAAGAGTAGCCAGATCCATTGATAACTTCATTAACAGCCAGAGTTTGTTAGGAGAACCAAGTAATTATCCTTGACTAAGAAATATCAATTTTCACTCATCCAAACTTAATAGATACCTCAAATTTCTCTCAATTGTTTTGATTGTTTACATTAACAATATCTATAAACATCTCAAATGCTTCGTTGATTGTTTCGATTGTTTGCATAAGTAATGCCTATTGTTACAACATTCCTGATTCCTATGTAGGTAGGTAGGTAGGTAGGTATATAGGTATATAGGTAGGTAGGTAGGTGTATTCCTTCCGGTTGAGCAAAAGCCCCTCCATAATGTTTTCATTCTTCAAACATAATGAGTGTACAGCAGCCATTTTTAGGTTTCAAAACGTTGTTGATGAAACTTGATTCTTTCCAGGATGGAAGATTCCAAGAGATGATACAAGATCAGCAGGTAGGAGATTTATCTCAGAAGTTTCAAAAGGCATTTCTCAAATCCAATGATACCTTAAAGCATACGGTACAGGTCTTGTGCACATTGACATGATTTTCCTGCCTAAGAATTTCAAGAATTTCTAAGAATTCTTGAGAGTGTTTGCCATCTTAATGTGCGCAAGGCCTTTGCAAGGAGATGCAACAGAGTTGAGCCAAAGTTGATGATGCGGAAAGAAACAGACAATAGATGCAAATGGCAACTCATAAATATTTCCAATAATTAGCTAGATTCAGTTCAAGTCAACTTCTTCGTTTCAAAATCGAGTTACTGTACATTCAATAAAACACCATAGTATGAAAATATCCTCTTTACTTTGTTCTGATGTAATACCTTCACATGTTTATAAATTAGCATCAGCAATGTACTTCTTGAGCTCGTAATGTTATTGAAATATCATTGTTCAGTTCCGTTTGGTATCAAAATTTACACCCCATGGCAAAGGCCTCATCAAGAGGTTGTGAAAATGATACCCCATCATAAGTTTAACTTGCGAAATGGTAGACCCATCGGCTGGAACAGATATTTATGCGTTTTGTTTCTTCCTTTAAGGCAACGAAGGCAAAGACAATAATAAACAAGTAACCCAGAAATCTGTCCTGCCGACAAATCCAATCCAATCTCAAACATCAAGTTCAGTCCTTTGACGCATATAGAACAAGTAAAGGGAAAGAATGGAAATCAGGTGTTACAAAAACAGGGAAACAAACAACACCAGAAGAAGTAGTAATTTCAATTGGGCTCCTTCAATGGTCAGAAACTGAGGAAAAATTGAAGCCAAAGCGCGGAAAGCGGCTAGCTCTGAGGGTGTCTGTTAAAGATCCCTACATGACAATATTGGAAAATGCAGTGCAGAAATGGAGAGACTGCCATAGTGACTGCTGCAAAGAGCAGGAATATATGTTGACATATGCAGATGGGAAGACTGCTCAATTCATGCCTGGGACTACTGATTTCTTCAACTTGGCAATGTACAAGGATAATGTTGGCAAAGATTATAAAAGATTAGTCTTCTATTTGTGCACAGTTGAAGACAATTTAATTTCCAATGATATAGATGGTCAAATTGAGCTGGAACCATTGGCAAAAGTGTGTAGAATGGACAATGATATAGGAAATGATATTATTATAAGTACTTCTGAATTTACAGATAGCGTTGGCCTGCAGCCATTGCAAGGAGACAGTTTTCAGGAGGTGTTATCTAGTTTTGGCGATGAATTGGAATCTGGTAGTGCCCCAAGTTGTGCTAGAGGAAGTGCAGCTGGTGCTAGCACCTCAACTATTGGTCAGCCTGTGGACAACGGTGCTTTCGCAAGCCCTTCAAGAGCTGCAGAAAATGGCACACAAGGCAACAATCAAAGGCTATCTTATTTGTGGTCTTCAGAGCAAAGCAGTTCTTCTGTATCAGAACATGCTCCTGTTAGCCTAGCTGAACAGGAAAGAGAGCTGACATACAGTCAAAAAACGTTGAATTTGGGGACTGCATTTCGTGGAGATGACGATGATAGTGTGTTTTTGGCTGTGAGAAGGAGAAGGATATGGGCGGATACATATCAAAAGTGCAAACGCCTTTTTGTGGATGGAATCAAGCACATTCAAATTCCATTCATTGGGGAGGAGGCAGTCGATACAGGTGGTCCTATCAAAGAATTTTTTTCATTAGTTTTTGACGAAGCCAAGAAGTTTCTGATGTGCACTGGGGATGGCATGGCATTTACCTTGCTGCATGACATAGAAAAAGTAAGAAATGGTTACTTCAGACTTTTTGGGCAGTTGATAGCCGTAGCATTACTTGAAGGCTGTGCTGGACCAAGATGCATGATTCCAAGTGTTGTTTCCCGTCTCCTAAATGGCCCTGTTATTCAACCATCATTACACGACATTCCAGATTTGGATCTCCAAGAAAAACTTAAAGATCTTCTAAGTGCAGTAGATGAGAAAGAATTTCAAATAAAGATTGGTGACTTTACTGAGAGGTTCAATTTTGGTGTGACACGCATGAAGGTGGAGTTTTCAGAAAGAGAAGAGTTGATCAAAGATGTTGCCCAGCACTGTTGTATCTCGATTTGCAATGAAGAGATTTTGGAAATACGCAAAGGGTTGGATGTGATCGGCCTCCTTCAAGTCCTTGAGCAGCACTATGATGAAAGCAAAAATGAATTTCTTTTGCCCGCAATGCAGAAAGCTGAAGATATCATGTCACTTTTCAAAGAGATAAGATACTTGAAAGAACAAGAAGACAATACAACTGACAAGAAAAAACGAGAAAAAACGAGAATTTCATCTTACAGCCGCGAAGGCTGTGTATGACTCGATGATTCTGCCAACCTTCACGTATTGCGGAGTACTGCAACTCAAGTTGACTTCAACTCAAGTAAAGAGACTCTCATCATTTCACGATCGCTGTTTGAGAATAATAAATGGACACTCGAAAAACCCAACTGCAATTCAATCAGTCGTAAATGCCAAAAACATCAGGGCGTGTAAACTTGTGCGCAAATGTTTAGACAACGATATTTGCGAGAACTTTCAAGGTTACTTTGAGTTACAAAAGCACAAAACAAAAACAAGAAACAGCCAGTGTTTAATAAGGCTTCCAAGTATCAAAATAGAATATGCAAGGAAGTCCTTCCATTTTATGGGTGCAAAGCTCTACAACGAACTTCCAATCGAAATTAGAAAAACTGAATCTTTTAACCATTACGAAGAACTATTAAAGAAACATTATAGTTAAAAATTTGTGATCTATATTTATGGAACTTTTGAATGACCATTGTAATTACTGCTAGGTTTTATTAGGGTTTTATAGGCTTTTTTCTTTTCCTTTAACAGGACACATGTTGATAACAGCATATATTGTTGAAATGTCTATCCTGTATAAAGATTCGTTATATTATTATTATTAT
>REGM01000025.1:1627665-1679958 GCA_004194415.1 Aurelia aurita | reverse complement strand
CAAATCAAATCAAATCAAATCAAATCAAATCAAATCAAATCAAATCAAATCAAATCAAATCAAATCAAATCAAATCAAATCAAATCACAGTTGACATTTCCGGTAACAGAGCGATACTATGGGTCCGAGGATGTATTTATAAACAGTTTCACCAAGGACATGCGAAGCGGAGCAGGATTCGGTATGGTATAGAAGATATGAACTTCCAAAATAAACAAGACATACATTTGAAAAAAGGTATCACCAACAAGGAAACAAGAAATATGCTTTCATTTTATTTCTCAGCTTGTGCTGCTGAATTTGTTAATTTTGTTTAAGTGCTTGTTCTGTTGCATGTTTTGCTGTTGTTGTTGCTGTTGTTGTTGTTATGATTGCTGTAATTAAGCACTGCCCACGCACGGCAATTCAAACTTGAATTTTTTAGTTAGGCTGATTTTTTCGTTATGTCAGGGTTTCATAATTTGTTTGTGCGATAGAAAAGGGGAATACCGCAGCATTTTGGTTTTTTGTAGAACATAATGTACCTTGCATGGGCTATTTTGATACCGTACTAAATAAACCATTATTTATTTATTTACGAGAAGCCTCAGAAAGGAGAAAATGCTGATAAATTTTGTAAAAATTGACAAATTCTACAATGGAACTCACTTCTTCTAGGTACAACGATAGCGCGATACTTTTCTTTTTGAATAGCTGGACAATTTATTGATCTGTTGGGCTTTCCAGGGCCTCTTCAAAAGTTGGGGCTTCGCTAGGAATGTTAGCCTCAAACCGAAAAATATCTCGTTACTTTTTTGACACGCAGAAATAAAAATTGCGCACCCCTCTCCAAAAAGGAATGATTAAAGTCTGTCTCAAATTAAATATCACGTGAGATTTGCGATAACGTGAAATTACTCATTCAAAACTCTTCAATTGCTTTTATTCGTGGACATTTCCACGTGAAATCTAATTTGAGACAAACTTCAGATCCATTGGAAGTCTTCGCTTTTTTGTCATCACCAAGCCCCTTCTCTGATTTATAACGGATCATAGATCCCCCAAGTTACATGTTTTGTCTAGCTTTGTGGCAAAACTATACATCGTTTAGAATTGGAATAAAACCGTCTTGAGCTACGTTCATGAGCACTTGGTACAACTTAAGTGCTTCTTGCCAATGTTTTGGTTCATTGAATTCGTTTAATTCTTTTACGTATTTGAAATAATCTTGGTAGGCGTTCACTTCTGGCTCAACAACGATATGTTGTGAGATATAGCCAATTTCCCGATCTTGAACAGGCATGACAAGGTTGCCTTCTCCACCATGGTATTCGGGTAGAAAAAATAATGAGTCAGGCCTCCCAGAAACAGTGTTATGTCTAGACCAGTGTATCCTGTGGGTGTTCCAATGTGCAACGAACAACTCCAAATCTTTCTGTAGTAGTGGAGAGAAGCAGCACCACAGACACTCTTTGCTTAGCTCAGAAGACATGTCTACTATGCCTTTAAATTCTAGGTCTGAAAAGAAATTACGCCACCATTTGGAGTAGCATTTTGAAAAATAAGACCACCAACCCTCAATTCTCTGGTTCCTCGGAGAGGGTACATATCTATGAGCATCAGGATTTGCACGAAAAAAGCTTTGAATTGCTGCTGCAATCACATTCTCCGTTCCCAGGTCAGTAACTAATTCTACTGGACATCCACCAAGCTCGTGCACTGTTTGTAAATACATAGCTGCTATATTATCCGGAGAGTTGTTCGAACGAGTTAAATTTAACCATAACATACGCCTGCTGAATCCATCAATCCCACCGTGAATAGGAAAACCCCAAGGTTTCAATTTATCATAGCC
Organism: Aurelia aurita; assembly: GCA_004194415.1. Lineage (NCBI taxonomy): Eukaryota > Metazoa > Cnidaria > Scyphozoa > Semaeostomeae > Ulmaridae > Aurelia > Aurelia aurita. The sequence goes on along the minus strand of REGM01000025.1, from coordinate 1,678,124 downwards.
ATCTATGTGCCACGCGTAGTTTGGTCCAGGGTTGTTGCACTGCCTTCGTTGTAATCTGTTCCGTTTTCGCTGTCTACTACCTTCGGGGTCGATTTCTTTCGTTAGAATTTGAATCACGGAACGTGGTACATGCAACCCTTCCATTTCAAGGGAGGGCCAAAGATTGCGGTATCCATATGACGAGCCAGGCCCATTGACAATGTCAGTAATTCGCTGCCGGNCGCCACCATTTGGAGTAGCATTTTGAAAAATAAGACCACCAACCCTCAATTCTCTGGTTCCTCGGAGAGGGTACATATCTATGAGCATCAGGATTTGCACGAAAAAAGCTTTGAATTGCTGCTGCAATCACATTCTCCGTTCCCAGGTCAGTAACTAATTCTACTGGACATCCACCAAGCTCGTGCACTGTTTGTAAATACATAGCTGCTATATTATCCGGAGAGTTGTTCGAACGAGTTAAATTTAACCATAACATACGCCTGCTGAATCCATCAATCCCACCGTGAATAGGAAAACCCCAAGGTTTCAATTTATCATAGCCATCTATGTGCCACGCGTAGTTTGGTCCAGGGTTGTTGCACTGCCTTCGTTGTAATCTGTTCCGTTTTCGCTGTCTACTACCTTCGGGGTCGATTTCTTTCGTTAGAATTTGAATCACGGAACGTGGTACATGCAACCCTTCCATTTCAAGGGAGGGCCAAAGATTGCGGTATCCATATGACGAGCCAGGCCCATTGACAATGTCAGTAATTCGCTGCCGGACGACTGCCAGGGTAGTGTTGTATTCGTACGTATTTTTATCGTGCCTCATGTGCAGACCAAATTGCCTTAACCTTCGGAGTAATGTGCGATAACTTATATTGTAACCATGGTGTTTATCAAGAAAAAGGAGAATTTCATCATAGCTGTAGCCAGAGCTGAAATAGTAACGAATTATTTCTTCTTCGTCGAATTCTGTTTCTCTTTCGTCTTCACTGCCTTCTGGTTCCCCATTGTCTGTTTGTGCAGCTAGCTGGGCATCTGAAAATTATTGTGTAATTATAGCTTTGAAAGAAGACTTCAATTCCATGGACATTTATCATTTAATAATACTGAACAGAATATATTTAAGAAGTGCATAAGAAGTGAAAAAATTTGAGGTTGTTTCTGAATGCACTTTACGGAAATGACAAAGGCTGGAAAGGGTAACATCTATTTGGAGTTCTAAGGCCTTCTAAAATACGGAGTTTAATCCCCATGCTAACATCATGAAGTAATGAAAACTTTCTGGTGGTATCTAACATAATTTATTGTGATTCAGGACCTTTTCTCTAGTATGAACATCAAAAATTCTGATTCAGGACCTACCTTAATTCCCTCAGTTCAAGGCTTCAGGTCAGAGAAAATGAAAGTAAACTGTAAGAGAGATAAAAGTTGCCGATTTGCAGAATCAAGTTGTGCAAATATGTAACTGTAATAAACACCAAACTCTTACCTTGCTCCTCTTGGTGTATCATTTTTGCTCTTCGTCAGCTGATGAAAAAGCAGTTAGGCCCTCAGTTTTGCCGAAATTGCTCGCACGCGTTTCTTTTTCGGTTGTCTTCTTCCTTTTGCCGTGGCCTTTTTGCTTTTGCCGTGACCCTTTTGCTTTTGCCGTGACCCTTTTGCTTTTGCCGTGACCCTTTTGCTTTTGCCGTGGCAGTTGTGGGCCACCGTACACATTCACTTGATCGCTCATATTTAAAAATTCATGCATAGGTAAATTGATTAATTTATCAATCCATCAATCAATCAATCAATCAAGTGATCATTCAGTCAGTCAGACAGTCGATCGCTCGATCAGAGGGTAAATCAGTTAAAAAGCTCGATTTGTTATTCAATCAGAGTGTACATCAGTCAACAAGCTCAGTTAATCATTCCATCAGAGATCAGGCAAGAAGCTCAGTTGATCATTCAATCAGTCAACCATATCAATAAATCAGCCAATTATTCAGTCAATCAAATTCGTCAATTATTAAAATCAATACAGCAACTATATCTGAATTACCTTGACCATCATGATTGCTGTATAGATAAATGCGAGGGTAAAAAGCAATGGCATCAAACTTTGCACTGATGTTATGAATGGGTCTTGGACATACGAAGGATATGGAAATTGCTAAAAAAGAAGAAAACATTGCATTATTATCAACGCTTTGACATTTTCCAAGGCATAGCAAAAATATTTATGAAGATGTTTAGTAATCTTAAACTTTTTAAGAATTTAAAACAAACAGTTCTGCAGCAGGGAAATTTATCATTTGTAATAGCTCTGTGGCAGCCATTTACCAGATCTGTATCCGCCATTTACCAGAACAAACCGCTCTCCCCAGTCTCCGATTTTGATTTTCGAAATGGTCTATTGTCCAAATAACAATTTGGATAGTGCCATCGATTTTGATTTTCGAAATGGTCTATTGTCCAAATAACAATTTGGATAGTGCCATTGTTATATCTCTTGTAGTTTTGGGAAAAAAGAGGTGAAAAACGCCCCCTACCGGTCGAAAATGCGAAAATTTCAACCCGGTGCAAATAGGGTTAAATGGGAAAATTATAGTAGAAAAGTTCTGAATTTCCCTCGAAGTTTGTGATGAAACAGATACCAAAATAGCTGTCCTGCACAGAAAATCGCAAGTGTCCGGGCAACAAATCTTCAGTCGCCAGCGACGAAAATCACAAATGTGCGCTAGGCTTAAGAGTTGATCCTTCTTAAACTGTGAGCTCTGGAACAGACATTGGTCGAGGTAATTTCTGTCGAATTTTATTAAGAATTTATAAGGGCAAAAACTGGTCATGGTGCAATTAATGACACGCAACAACTTAAGGTAACTCTGCTTTCCGCTCTAATGAGTACAGAACCTGTGTATCGTTCTGAATTGTTCATTAAAAACTCGAGTAGAAACATCAAAACACTGAGAAATACTTATACTGATCTTTCACTGCCTTTACGGAAAACTAGCAATGGGCAAAAAGCGATATCCTTCTGTGGGGCTAAACTTTGGAATCAACTTGAACACGACGCTAAACAGGCACCCTCCCTTGCCGGTTTCAAGAAAAGAATGAATAATAGAACCTAATCAAAAATTTTATTTCTGTAAATTTTGTAGTTTAAGTGTAATTTCTTATCTGTAGTTTTTGGACACGGCCCCCTGAAAAGCAATCCAATCGGACTGACGGGGCTACCGTGTATAAACAAATCAAAATAGAATAGAATAGATAGAAAACCGGTTTTCAGACATCCGTCTCTCCAGAAATGTATCTATTACTCGAAAACCAATCGGTCTATCGAAATTCTGTAAAAAGTACAGCGTTAACAATAATCTTGGCAATCGAAAGATGTATTAAGCGCAATCGTTTGACTTCCCAGGTTTGGAGAAAGCTAATTTTAAAATATTTTATAGGTTTCAGAAGAACTTCATTCTTCACTCTAAAATATTTTCTAATCTAATCTAAATATCTTAATCAACCGCTTTGCCATTGACACTATATGTTCACGGAGATGCATGCCAAAGTTGAAGGCAAAAGCTTGGGTTGATTTTCCGCAATAAAATTCTAAAATTTGGTAGCCTACTCGACAACAAACAGTAAGAAAACTGGTCAGTCGATTATCGATAAGCAAATGCGAAGGAATGGGATACCCGATACTAATTTTCGCTATTTTTGGCCCAAAACAAAGAAAGTGATGAGGTCATCAAATATAAAACAATTGGATTAAAATAAGTTCCATATTCGGATTCTCCATATAAAATTAGACAAGAGCAGCCAAGTTCATAAAATTAGACAAGAGCAGCCAAGTTTCAAAGTTTTGTCTCTACCCAGTTCTGATTTCTGAAGATTTCAAAAATCGCCCGGTCCAGGTAGGGTTAAGTAGGTCCCATTGGCAGGTTTTTGTTCACATATAACCCACTGTAATTCAGGTTTACAGGTAGAACACAAGTTAGAGGTTATTTCTGATGAAGTGAAAGCAAAACTTGAATTTCTCATTCTTACGTTTATAGTTGTTCCAACTGAAGCATTCGGATTATTTGTTTGTATCCTCGTAATTGCAGTATCAATAGCATGTTGTAATGGCATGAACCGAAGTCTGTAATCACTGTTGAAAGAAAGGCGCAAGACACAGTAAATATCATATCTACTCTCTCTTTCAAAATCACAAGACACCTTGAAGAAAATTTATATTTTTAACCCCGTCGCCCGTGTCAATATTGACAGCAGCCAAAATAGTGTTTGCTGGTGACGCTTTGTAGAGTGAGGTGCTGCTAGGCCAAAACAATTGACATGGGGATGGGAGTAGACTGATTACCTAAATCCCTTGTATCCCTGCGGTAAACCTTGCACAACAGGGACTCATAATAAAACAGTGAACAAGATTACCCTGCTTAGGCCCATTCTCAGCTATCACCTCGCAGAAAAGAAATGCCGCAAAAAACCCATTCGGTACACAGTAAATGACGAAAATTTAGCATACGTAAGCATTGTAAAGTTCACACCATCGATTGAAGCTTGAATTACATTGGAATTCGTGCAATCTTGTGAGCTGATTGCCAACACAATTTCTTATGTGTGAGGGCCTAAATAGGATCGAGTTTTTCAGAGTAATATTACGAGTCTCTGTTTACCGAAGCGACATCATCAAGTCAAAGAGCACAGGGAAACAAGTGACTCAGGTAATCATTCTAGGATGGTAGAAACATGTCAGGAAACAAGAAAATTCCCGACTCGTTCCCATATCCCAAAAGGAGTCTGCTGCCTGTCTGGGTCATGGTATGTACCGGTGCCCAAAAAAGCGGTATATTTGACGACATTTTGCTTTGCATAAATTATTAGCTAGAGACTTATTACAAAACTCTTTTGTCTCCGTTCTATATAAACAACAACACGGAGTAAAAATCAGCGATTTGTGTCAAAAGTCTAATTGGTCACAGTCACGTGATATAGTGCCTCCTTTAATGTTGAATAGAAAAAATGAACAAAAAATTTGAACACAATTTGAAAAGTGAAGCGACCAATGTTTGTACTTCTCGATGTAAAATACACGTTCAGTTGAAAACACTGACATCAAGTGGCAAAGGAATCATTAAACAATTCATTATCTTTCTGGAAGTATCTGTTTTGTACAAGCTGCTGAGTTTCTGCATTGTTTACGTGTTACTGATGCAAGATCACAAACAAGACAAACCGTAAGTTGGATTCCTGATATGATGAATTATTGCAAAGGAAATAGGACATTGGCAGTTTCTTCTTTCATTCCTATCATTTTTCAGTTCATAATTTACCATTGAGCAATTTACCAATTTCTAAGATTTCTCGTCTGTTTATCGACCTTGAATATTTACGAAAAAAAATGGTGGTTTGCATGGCACGTCCTTTCAATTTTCTTAAAAAATGCATATTTATTTGCAATGCTGCTTGATACTTGCTCCTTGAACTCACTAGCTTCATCCTAATTGACCTAGCGAATCTTTCATTGATTGCAGTTCTCCCAAGTGGGTTAAAATTATCTTTAATGTTAGCTTTTAGTTACATTTATTTAAAGTGCCTCTGATGTGTTTGGCAGGCTTTGCGCTAATAAGTCCCTACCTATTCCCAACAAGATTGTAGCTCATCATGCATGCTGTAACATGATTCTCTTGAATTGCTCTGCTAAAGACATCTACAAGGCAAAGATGTTTTCATATCGGGGCGGAGGGGGCTACGCTTTATGGTGCTAGGCACAAGGCTAGGAGAATATATGGTCTTGCTATAAACTATTGAACTGTATTGTACAAAATAAAAGCGATTATAATCATGCTATACCTCTCCTCGCATTTATACGCTAAAAGATTATGATTCCCAAATGAATGCTACGGACAATCAGTGTGGTCTAGCGATAAAAATTATTACGTGCTTGCAACTGGGAAATTGGAAAATACATTGTGAACCCTTGCAACGTTTCTCCAAAACTGTAGATTGTACTGAAGTTAACCTCTTTTCTTCCTAAAAACTGGTCAAAAAAGCTAATAGACGGTCTTTTCTTTAAATTTCTTTTAGTTAACAAAAACTGTCACTTTTTTTATCAATTCAGCAAGCTAGGTATTTTACTTAAATATTAACTACTGGAACTATAGCATTTAAAAATGCCCCTTGATGTCACATTTTTCGTAATCCACTATAGCGGATTTACCATGGTTAATACAATGAAAGGAAATGAACAGCAAATCCTTGCTAATTGGTTCAAAAGTGTAGATCCCTATCTTTTTAGAAGATCTTCATAAGGTACAACTCCTCTGCTTTCTGCTGTGGGCGATATCAAATCATCGACACGATTTTCGACAAAAACACCGTACTGTGTGATCCAAGCGACTCAAATTGAAGTCGCCTGTAAAACATTATCACATCTGAAGTATTGGCGCTATTTCTTTCGAAAGCTGTACCTAATAGCTAAAAGACAGAAGAATTTTGCGTTGAATTTTGGATGCCATAGGGCACCTCAGTTAACTTTGAATTTTACTCATTGTCTTGCTTGGAGAACAGCTGGGGAATGGCCGAATGTTTGAGCCTTAAACATCGAGATGTTGGTTAGCTCTGAGAAAAGCTGCTAATTACAAATATTCTCTCAAAATAAAGTGTAACAAATGACACAGAATCTTCCAATCAAGCCTTTCTCGAAGACATAAAATTTGCAAAATTCAACTTTAGCTGAGGTGGCCCTTCTACGAAGGCAATTGATTTTCACAGAAATTCAGTTTTTTAGTTATTACAAGAAAATTCGTTGAGTAAAATAGTGAAAAGCTATTTTGCTGCTATTATTCTTTACTGGATTTTTTTTTAGTCACTCGGTACAACCATCATTTGTCATTGGAGTGCCAAGTAGCGATAACTTCGAATTACAGCTGAACCTCGCTAAACTACCAGGCGTCCCAAAAAAACTGTGTACAAGTTTGAAAAAATTCTGACGCCGAGAATATAAACCCAATTAACCAAAGCTAATTTTTATGTTAACACTCAACGGCTAAATTGAATTTTGATATTTTTCTTTCCATTATCAGCTACTTGGTCGTAGAGCTATAAATCAATAAAGGTAGAATTTACTCATAGGCCCAAACCAGAGCCGCCTTTCCTTGCAGTGGCGGCTGGCACCCAAAACAAACTGTTATTAGTTTCATAGGGGCGTGAGGCAGAATTTTTTTGCAACCACACCCTCTAGTTCGGCTTAAAATGATTAAAACTAAGGGCACAAGAAGCATCCCCCTTGCACTGACTTTTGTCCGCTCTAGATCAGTCTATCGAAAGCCACAACTGCGGGTTAAGCGAGTTGCGAACCGCTGATAACACGGCGCTTCAGCCTCCCTTCTGTAGCCGCCAAGTTATTAGAAATGTGATTCTAGTAATGACCGCTACTTGAATGGGGACATGACACTGAGAGTGTGGTGGATGCAAGGGTGAATACCGCATACTATTCAGACCCAGAATCAGATTCAGAATCAGAATCAGATTCAGAATCAGATTTAGTTCCAGAATCAGATTGGGATCTAAATTTTGCTGTTTTGGACCCTAAAAGAATAGAATTAAGGTTTTCGAGTTTCCAATGAGGAAACTAACGCTCAGTGAGTCGCTCTGCACGATTTCTCGGCAAAAGATGTTGACAATTTTTTATACGAGCCTGTACAGTTGCATAATGTAATTAGTTGTTGTTGTTGTTTGTTTTCGAATCCGATTCTTCTGGGGGTCCAAAGGTCGGAATCAGATTCGAGTAAGCAGCAGGGTTACCAACGACCAAGAAATTTTACTTATATGTCAATACAAATTTCTGTGAAAGGTTTTATCTGTTCTAAATAATGCTGATCTCATGTTTGGAATGTAAACTATTTGAGATAAATTTCTTCTTCTGGTAATCAGAACCAGTCTGCAACAAATCAATCAAAACAGAGCTCAGAACGATTCGACATTGGTATCCCTTTTTTTTGCAATGTGCTTTTCAGACCCAGATTCGAGCATTCGGTTCCATCAACGTTTTATCGGCAACAGTAACAGCTATTTCTGATATCTTTTCATGATATGATAGACCAGCTATCCCTCTACGGACACAGTGAGTTAGCCATTCCCTCAAGTTCTTGAATCTTCTACGCTCAGGGCAAATCCGATGGCAGGTAGCGAATTTCAGCTTAGGCCAAAAAGTCGACAAAAAAACAAAAATCAACGGAATGGACAGGAGGAACCACAGTTGAGAGTAAGGTTCTATTGCCTACCACGAATTATGTACTAAATACTTGTTTTGCTAACTTACTAGTTACTTTGGAAGCCCTTTTAAGAACAATTGATAATTTTGCATTAACAGCATCAATAATTCAAGAAACTCATAAGAAATTTTTGGCTCAAGAAATTTCCAAAAATTTGAAAGAAATTGAAAAATTTCACCTAATATTGATAAAGGATACTGAAATAAACAAATGGAGGTGGAGCTATTTCCTTAGTAAAAATTTCGAGAGCAAGTTTTGAGTTTACAACACCTACAAGAAAGTTTGATAAGGAGTAAGAACTGGCATGGCTCCAAAATTTCCCGCATGTTCTTTGTAACTCCAAATGCTTGTTGTAGTGTTGTATTTTCAAATGGCTTACAAAGCCTGCCTCAGTAAAGCATTGAATTTAAAGACACAACTGACTCGAGTACATTTTATAAGAAATAGAAATGTAACTTTAAACCGCCTCTGTACATTAAAACATTCTTTCCATCTACATACCTTTTATGAGAAACTAAAATTGGCACAGTACAGAGAGTACAGAGAGTTGCTTAAATTAATCGGATTTCCAGATTGCATTTATCGGTGGGCGATTAGATCTCCTGTACCTTCGTGAACATTTTATAGCCAGTTATATGAAACCATGCCTCTATTGAGGGTGGTAAAGGGGGGGGTCAGGATGACGAATCACGGGAAAACAATTTTTTCTTTTCACGTTTCACGTAAATAAATACTGGCTTTTCACGTTTCACGAGAAAATGATATAGCCGATCACGTTTCACGAAATACTTTTTACCACCCTCTTTCACGTTTCACGAGAAAAAAATATAGCCGATCACGTTTCACGAAATACCCTTTACCACCCTCTCTATTTGTGCATTAAGTAATTCTAAGTAATACAGTTCAACAAAAGGGGAAGTAAAACTTCTGGTGAAATAAAAAATAAAAAGCTTGCGACGAAATGAAAAAGGTTTATTACGTAATGTATTTGCAGTAATCGAGTTTCTTGATTACTTTACCTGATTTGAGAGTTGAGTTTCTTATAAAGAGTTTCTTGTAACACAAGTACGTGTATCACAGTTTTCTTAAAGCGTCTCAACGAATCATTTGAATTGACCCATGTAAATCTGAGATAGTTTGACAATTTGATGAGCAACAGTTTCCAAGAAATGCCTTCGAAAGGTCGCTACTACCTATTACAATCCAATGTTTTCGTCGTTCTGTTGACTATGGTGAAGGTATCTCTTACACCTGTGAAAATGACGTTGTTCGCTTGTTTTCCTCAGTAAAACTTCGTGACAGGTTGATAATGATCAACTTAGTTTTCTCTGGCCATTCGCAATGCTAGTGGTATACGTAAAAGAGTAGCAAAACATTTTTAACTGGTCGGCCCAAAAGTTTTACTGTCAACCCTGGGTCCTCATGTCCATTCCGTTGATTTTTGTTTTTTTGTCGACTTTTTGGCCTAAGCTGAAATTCGTTACCTGCCATCGGATTTGCCCTGAGCGTAGAAGATTCAAGAACTTGAGGGAATGGCTAACACACTGTGTCCGCNAGGAAATAGCTCCACCTCCATTTGTTTATTTCAGTATCCTTTATCAATATTAGGTGAAATTTTTCAATTTCTTTCAAATTTTTGGAAATTTCTTGAGCCAAAAATTTCTTATGAGTTTCTTGAATTATTGATGCTGTTAATGCAAAATTATCAATTGTTCTTAAAAGGGCTTCCAAAGTAACTAGTAAGTTAGCAAAACAAGTATTTAGTACATAATTCGTGGTAGGCAATAGAACCTTACTCTCAACTGTGGTTCCTCCTGTCCATTCCGTTGATTTTTGTTTTTTTGTCGACTTTTTGGCCTAAGCTGAAATTCGCTACCTGCCATCGGATTTGCCCTGAGCGTAGAAGATTCAAGAACTTGAGGGAATGGCTAACACACTGTGTCCGTAGAGGGATAGCTGGTCTATCATATCATGAAAAGATATCAGAAATAGCTGTTACTGTTGCCGATAAAACGTTGATGGAACCGAATGCTCGAATCTGGGTCTGAAAAGCACATTGCAAAAAAAAGGGATACCAATGTCGAATCGTTCTGAGCTCTGTTTTGATTGATTTGTTGCAGACTGGTTCTGATTACCAGAAGAAGAAATTTATCTCAAATAGTTTACATTCCAAACATGAGATCAGCATTATTTAGAACAGATAAAACCTTTCACAGAAATTTGTATTGACATATAAGTAAAATTTCTTGGTCGTTGGTAACCCTGCTGCTTACTCGAATCTGATTCCGACCTTTGGACCCCCAGAAGAATCGGATTCGAAAACAAACAACAACAACAACTAATTACATTATGCAACTGTACAGGCTCGTATAAAAAATTGTCAACATCTTTTGCCGAGAAATCGTGCAGAGCGACTCACTGAGCGTTAGTTTCCTCATTGGAAACTCGAAAACCTTAATTCTATTCTTTTAGGGTCCAAAAACAAAAAAATTAGATCCCAATCTGATTCTGGAACTAAATCTGATTCTGAATCTGATTCTGAATCTGATTCTGGGTCTGAATAGTATGCGGTAGGGTGGATGGACCTTGAAAAACCAGCACAATGCAAATTTAACTTGCAAACAAATTCAGAATGTTTCAAGACATGTTGGAAGTGACATAGGCTTCTAAAATAAAGAAGTTGGCTATTTGTATTGGTGATCGAAAACTTGAATTCAAGAGCATCTTTGTATATAGATTCAGAGAAGGTATCTTCTTTTACGAAAACTTTTGGACATGGTCTCGGTCTGCCATCTTATTTTAAGCGAGACATTGCTCGAGTGTCAGATTTCGTTGTGTAGAAAGCAGTGAAGCAATTTTAGAAACTCCCCAACGATACCGATCATCAGTTAGCCGATCCATCTTACTGGAAGTCTCATTGAACTGTTGGGAAGAAAGTTACCCTACGCTGTGGCTATCGCATTATTAGAACTTCGAAACCAATAACGTAACTCGAGACAAGGGCCATTCCCCATTGAATTCATGCTGTTACACAATACATCTGACGTAATCACAGATCCTGCTTGACAAAGGACTCGGGAGCCCACATTATTGGAATCCGAAAACAAATAATGCGGCCGTTCGATAGGCCGCGCCGTCAAATACAATACCATTCAATAGGCCTGTGTAGACAAAGCAGAATATATCAACAGGGATTAGCAAGAATGAATGAGAAATCTGATAACACAAATGAAGGAATTTTCACTGCCTGAAGGAAAATATGGATCTCTATTTCTTTTCGAACAACAAACATGTGACGTTTCTCTGACAAAAAACAGTTATTAGACTAATAACACCAATAACATTGCCAGCCGCCACTGCGCCTTTGTTAGACCCCTGAGATGGCAAAGGAACCCTAAAGCATGGAAAAACCTCAATATTCTAAGCAAACAATTCGCTGCTGATTTTGATAGAACAAAACTAAGAGAAACTAAATCAAAAACTTTCCTCAAGAAATTGTATCATTGTTTGTTATTGGTCAAGGGAATTCTTTACCTTTACTGCAATGAAGCAGTTATTGTTAAAATTACAATTTTGATGTCAAGTAAAAGTACTTGATTAATGATAATGTAAGACGATTGTCCATTGAAGAATGTCTCCCTTTCGGTTTCTAACGATAATAATCTCGAGGCATATCAGCTTTGGATGTCGTGGGCCGACTTGCTTCTGATTTCTCTAGAATCGTTAGCTCTTCTCTACTGGAAGCTCTGGTTTGGACCCAAGACTAATTTTACACTTGCTGATTTATAGCTGTACAACCAAGTTACCGGTAATGCTAAGAAAAATACCAAAATTTAATTCAGCCATTGAGGGTTAACATGAAAATAGAGTTGGAGTGATTTGACAAAAACTCTGGGCGTCAGAAGTTTTCAAACTTGTATACAGTTTTTTGGGACACCCGGTAACTCTGAAAGGAATCACACAAAAGTTCGTTATATCAGGAGTTGGTTAAGACGAAAGAATTTATGAAGAATTCTCTATTCACGGGACCAGGAATCTGGTTCGATAACAATTACATCGATAAATTCTATCTGTAAAATACTTAAAACGCCATACAAAATATGCATTAAACCTATCGGGCTGTGCCGTTCGTCAGTAGTAAAGAAGCTTAGCAGAAACGAAGATTATAGAAAAGAAAGAATGATGCACAAGCTGCACAGCTATTTGAATCTGGTTCGTTATACCTGAAACACCCTTAAAAATGGGGCTTCGTTATTTCGGGATTAAATTAAACCATATGATTAAACTCAGTAAATCTAGCCCTGGGCATCACAGGTTGTATAAGCTGCAGTATTCCCCGTGATCCTAGCCGTGGTCATAGAACGTAACAAAATGAAAGCATGAAAACGATATATGAAAATACATACGGATTGTCTAACTTTCTCGGTCCTGGTTGTTGAAAAAATGGGAAAGAGCGAATGGTTTGCCATGAACCCCTAGTTGATCCCGACCGTGCTTGAACTTGATGGCTGAGCCGTATCTTGTAATTGATCCATTTTGGCATTATAGCACTTGTGTCCTCAAAAATGATTGCTGAAAATTGAAGACAAACATTGCTATATTTTAAAAGGCAAGAAATGCTTTTCAAATCACTGTATGGTATTTCGTCATCCTTTATCAGTGAAATTTTTATAAAAGTCTATCAAAGTACCAAATGCATACTAAGGAATACTGATATTAACTTAAAAGTTCTGCTCAGGATGCAATCAATAAAGAAGTATTTTTGTGGAATATAAAATCTCCAATCAAGCTAGAAAATACTGTGAATGACTGATTTAGGCCCTGGTTGATACAACTGAATTCCTTTCTCAAAGTTATATATACTTGCAATCAATGTAGGTATAGTAATATTAACTCTTTTCATTTTGATAAGTCTTGCATGTTTGTATGTAAATGCCGTGTAAAAGCCTATAACGAGATAATTTAAATCAAAATGAAATCAACACCCTCTGCAACTTCATTTGAGTGGATCACTGCGCTAAACTTTGATTGGCAAAACATCTTTCATCATTGTACTGACCTCAGGATTCCACTGTGTAAGACCTCAAATGGACAACGGAGCTTTTCCTATCGAGGAGTTACTGTTTGGAACCTATTGAGCTATGAAATCAAAACTGCTCCTTCGCTAGCTACTTTCAAAATGAGATTAAAATCGTTCTTGAAAGATCAAAGAGGTTGATCTTCTNGAATGCAACATGTACTGATATAGACGGAAATTATACTTGTGCTTGTAATCCTGGGTACTCTGGATCTGGACGGATGTGTTCAAGTAGGTGAATTTATGTTGTAATTTTATTCTGAGAGAAATCATTTTGTTTTGAAATTTGAATTTTCATATTAATATACCGACCAAATAATATAGATATAAACTTGCAATTAAATATAGAACTATCAGAATGAATCTAATTACAATATAATTATATGAATAAACTGCTACAAACGAAAAGGCCAATTAAAATTAAAAGAATTAGGTCAGGCTCTCTGCTATAGTAAATACAAGTTTCTTCAGCTCTGCAATGAGTGAAAGATTTTTATTAAGTAGCCTATTTAGGGCGTATTCTTTTGGGCATCTTCTGAAAACGGTAGAGTTGGTAGGAGCCAAAATCCCATTCTTTTGGTGCCATTCTACCGAAAACGGTAGACTTCGCAGACTTCAGATCATTTTTTATAAAAGCCCATTCTTTTGGTCATTCTGTTTTCGGTAGACTTCCGAGAGATTGTTGACGCATTCTTTTGGGCTCTTCTGAAAACGGTAGACTTCCGAGGCCTCGGAAACCTTCTGCTCCTGAAGCTGGTAGACTTCCGAGAGATCGCAAAGAGCCTTGTTTCGTGAATGAAAAAGTTTGCAAAACATTCGAAAATAGAATGAAATATTTTAAATTCTTTTCTCTTGGGATTTGCATAACAAAAGTACAGTGCACTGCAATGGCTTCAATTCGCTTAGCGGAGCACTACATTCAAACTCTCTCACTTTCAGAATTCCCATTCTTTTGGGATTTTTCTCTGCGAAGTCTGCCAACTCTACCGTTTTCAGAATGTGTATTCTTTTGGCATTTTTCTCTCCGATCTCTCCGATCTCTACCGTTTTCAGAGTGCGCATTCTTTTGGTAACTGACATTTTTCTCTGCGAAGTCTACCGTTTTCAGAAGACTTCCGAGACTTCAGATTACCAAAAGAATACGCCCTAAAGTTGACTTATATTAGCAATGTATTAGGTTAGTTTGTTTTTAAGCAGGGCACATTGTAAATCAGTTATCTAAACTTTACTGAATGTATTTAACCCTGTTAAAATAAATCAAAATCAAATCAAATGAAGCTCTACAATATGGTGGTAGGCACACGTTTTTCACTTTTCCGGCAAATGATTAAGAAATCTGAAGATCTTGTAGCATCAAATAAGGTGAGATTTTGACATTATCAAGATATCAAAGAAGTTAGCGGCAGAATTACAGCAAAGTACCTAAAGTTTCTTTCAAGCTACCTCGTGCTTACCATCATATTGTTGTCTCTTGAAAGATAGTAGTCTTGAAAACTCTACTGGTTTTGTTCCGTTGACTTAGAAGATACGATGCTTCTAATTTTTCAAAGCTTTATAAAAAACGAAAAACGACAAAACGCTGTAACATTGAAAATGATAATGATATCAAACATGCCCAAAGTAGAATTACGGTAAATTACCTAAAATTCTGTCGAAGTTGAAGCCTATGTCATATATGGGGTCTAAACTTGGATCTTCAGATCTTGTACATTTTGGCAAATACTTTTTTATACCACGAACAATACCTGAACAATATCGTGGATTTACTTCTTTGAGGAGAAGTAACTGTACAACGCTCATCCTTTTTTGTGTGCAATAAGGAGATTAACAAACGTAATAAATAGGTATTAACCATTTACACAACTTCAAAGCTCTGCAACATCTACTATATAGGACAGAGTCAAGGAACATACCTCCATAATACAGTGAAGAAAATTCAGATGCTTCCATCGCTGCATCGCTTTCTGACGTAAAAACCTTTCCATTTAAGTTACGATCTGTAGCCATGACTTTTCCCTGAAGTAGTTTTGAGGCATTTTCTGCAATTTCTCTTGCTATAAGAGGAAGGAAATGTCAAAGCAAAGAATAGAAAAATAATAATTTTAGATCTCTAAATTACATGCACAGATTCGACTACTTTTCGTATTAGACTGATCAGTGAGCCTTCAGGCGAATTCACTTATCATAATGCATCTGAAAGTCTCCAGAAGAAGCTAGACAAATTTTATCCACAAGATCGTAAAAACTTGCGCTTCAAATTCAAAAAAATTTAGCTTTTTAACACATACCAAGAGCAGAGACACTGAACCCCAACAAGTCAATTTGATCAATTATTTGAAATTCATATACAGTAAGTCCCCGCATATGAGAAACGGATATATAAGAAACTGCAGCCTGCCATCATAGGGAACATTTTCTCCTTTATAGGAAACTAGACAGCCTGATCTTTTTTCAAATTCTTATAAATGGTTAAAAATATACCGGGTGGCACAAAAAAATTTCCCCTGCTCGAAAAATCATTGCAGCAAATTTACTTCCGCAATAATTATCAAAATAGATTTTGCTAATAGCTACAAGATGAAAGTACTTTTCATACCTTTTTCGTAATTTTCAAAATAGTAGTCCCGTGGTAAATTCGAAAGATTCAAAACATTTGCTTTGCAGAACATCCAGAAAATGGCCTAAAACGCACGATCAAAGGCATATCCAAATAAAAGAAACGCAACTTGTCGGTTTTACTATTTTCAATACTCCTTTTTCAGAGCAATAAATAGATATTAAGTTCAGTTTCCATTTCAGTTGCATATATTGCAGTCTTTTAAAACTTTACTTTAGCGGCCCAAGTTGGATAAGCTCTACTTTTCTTAGGTCGCGTAGAATACAAGTATTTTAACAGGTCTTTTATTCTATTGTAGCAACTTGTATTTTACAAATGAAATTGAATTGAGTTTCAGTTTATTATGTACGAAGTAAAATGAGCACATATATGTGTGTGGAGTAGTGTGACTCACTCACTCACTCGCGAACAAAGAACGCATTCCGAGTGCTTGCTACAAAAGTCAGGAATGCAATCAGTTGCCAACTGCTGAATTGTTGCTGCACCTCTACTACGCCATCACAGAAGTTATATATCGCCTAGAAATTCTTTTTCGACACTGCACCACGCAAACAAACCAATATGTGCAATTCAACCACAAATGGTCATTACGTCGTATTGCCGTGGCCTCATAAATGAGGCTTGGAATTTGCAGATGTTTATCTGCTTTTTGATTTCGAACACTGGACTCCTGCTTAGAAACAAAAACACTGAAGGACAGTATTCTAGCAACAGCCAGCAAGAAGTAATGAGATAACGCTGCCATTAAATTAAAAAGACCTGGAAGATTTGATCTCTCGTTTAAGGCTATTTGCCGGCTGTTTTGCAAGATTAATTTTTTAAATATTTCGAATTTACCAAGGGAATACTTCTTTGAAACTTACCAAAAAATACGAAACATACCTTCAATAATTTAGCTATTAGAAAAATCAACTTCTATGATTATAGTGCAACTACTTTTATTGCAATTATTTCGCAAACAGGGGGACATTTTTTTAGTCACCCGGTAGAAATAGTCTACTGTATATTGCTATGTTAAAATTGTTTTCCAATTGTTCATACTTGATATAATATAAAACAATTTGAAATATGAAATAACATATAATTATTGTCATTTAGACCTTTAATTCTGTAGACGAAATTTATCCTAAATTTATTGCATTTAAGACATTCAGTGTGGTCCAAGGATTTGAAAAATACTATTTGACAGAAGACAGCATTCCATATGAAAGGAAAGTTTTTATAAGAAATCTGTAAGCCTCTTTTAAAGATATTTTCGTGCATATAAGAAACTATGCGGGGACCTACTCTCGAGTTGAAAATGTAGACCAGACAAAATATCTTGGTGTAAAAATCGACAAGAATCTAAATTGGGACGAACATATCAATAGTCTTCGTACGAAGGTTTCACGTGGAATAGGGTTTCTGAAATATTCCAGGAAGTTTTTGCCTGAAAATACCTTGAGTAGGATGCATCGGGGCATCATAGAACCTCATTTTTGGTACTGCTGTTCCGTATGGGGGAGCTGTAGGGTGACCAGACTGCAGAACCTTCAAACGTTGCAGAATCGAGCAGCTAGAATCGTTACAAGAAGCAATTTTGATTCACCTGCTACGCCATAAATACACCAATCAAAATGGCCGACTATAAGTGATATTATTAGAAGCGAAACTGCTACAACCGTGTATAAATCGTTGAATGGTCTTGTACCAGAATATCTTTCCAAATTGTTCGTCAAAAATTCTACTCGAAATACAAGGAAACTGAGAAATACTGAAACTGATCTTTTATTACCTCTACGGAAAACAAAAAGTGGGCAAAAAGCTTTATTTTTCGTGGACCTAAACTTTGGAATCAGCTTGAACATAATGTTAAATATGCACACTCCCTTGCCACTTTCAAAAGAAGACCAAATAATAATTCATAAAAAATTGTTCAAATATTTTTGTATTGTATGTTAATTTTCCAATTATTTAGTTTTTCATTTTAATTTGTAAGTATTTGCCACGGCCCCCTGAAAAGCAGTCCTTACCTTAAAAAAGTAAAAATAGGAATAGAATAGAAATGGAACTGCATAAAAAATGGAAGAAATGACCCCTTATAGTTTATTGACTGCGTCATATCAAATCAGTAAACTCTTCTCTTAGTACACCAGGGATAGTGTTACAGATAAACTTATATTTGATGCACATAAAACATGCCTAAAGATACAAGCAACAAACAGAGTACGATATCAATAAAATAACCAAACAAAAGCCATTGTTTTAACTTGTTTGTTTGTTCATCTTGTTTGAATTCGAGTTCGAAGCTCATATAACAATCTCATGATAAAGCACTTACTGAATTTGTGTCGAAATAAAAAGGTTTTGATACCGAAATTGATAGAGGAACTCACCCCAAGGATAAGATGGGTAATATGCCAACCGCGATCCATTCTTTGACAATTTTATGATAGATCCCAGGCCTAACTCTTCTTCAAAATTTGGAGCAGTGTGAGGCGTAAATGTAGCTGTTACAAAATAAAATTACAATCAATTAGATCAAAACCATTCAGTTAACTAATAAACCCATTCCTGACTTATTAGTTTAAAAGCACAAATGCAGTGGGTGTCATTGGTTAGATGTTAGGATTAAATAAATAACAAAACGATCAGTGTGGGTTTAATTTTATAGATGAGAATATTTGCATTCTTATAACTATTCTTTAAAAAAATGTCGCCCGATGCAGGATAAGGGAAAGATCAGAAACAGTAAATGGGCACCCATCTTACAATTATAAAAACATTTACGAAAATGGAGTAGCAAATCAATTTCCTTGCATTTTCTTCTGCATTTTATTTGTTTGGGTAAGCTAGATATCAAGGGAGATATTTATTTATCATTGATTGGAAAAATTGACAAACAGTTGGTTGTAACTAGAATTAGTAAACTGATATAAAAGTGAATGATACCGTTTGCGTGATAAACACAGCATAGGCGTCAAATCTTTTTTTATTAGGTTGAAAGTAAGCAAGATATCAAGAATCCTCACGGCAGAATTACAGCAAAGCGCCAAAAAGTTCCTTTCAATCAATTCAATCCAAAGAAAGATGTAATATCATTTTCAAAGATTTATCGCCTATGCTAATAAACATTATATACAACTGATGGTAGAATACAATAAATTGATTATTTTGCAATGCCACATTATAACGCAACCAACCGTCAACCGTCGCACAAAAATAGGGCAATACAAATATTTTCCTACTCCTCCTTGCGAAGATAAAAAGGGTGGTCTTTTCAGTTAGGTAACGAAATGAGATTTAAAGTAGACTTACAGAAGCATTTCGTAGATTCTTGACTCTTCAGACCAATCCTAAAAGAGTGAAGATCGTGACGTTAAGGTACTGGTCTCCTTTTAATATTTTCATAAATGCATCAAGTGTGCATAACAAAAGATGAAATAAGTGAACCAATGGATGGAACTATGACTTCTTCTCGAAGATTCGGATAAACATAATTGAGCTAATTAGGCTTTATGGTGGAAAGCTACTTCATAACAATGCAAGATTGTCCAATTGTAAGGAATTGTAAGGATCTCCAGTCCAGCCCAGCCGACATTAGAGAAATCCAAACACTCGGGCGCTTCAAAAAACAATTAAGAGTGCACCTGACGAGCTGAAGACGATGAAAATAGATCAAAACAAGACCCTCAGGAAGAACAGCCCATTTTATCTGAGGATCTTACTTTCATTCATTAGGAGTTGCATTATGCTTTTCTTGGAGCATTGTTTTATACTAGCTGAAGAGTAATCGTGAACAATAATGATAATGATGATGAAGATGGTGATGACGAATCATGGATAAAAACTATTCATCCCGCTACCCAGTTGGTTCCTCGTGTCCCAGCTCTGTAAACCAGTCTTTTTAGCCGTGTTGGTGTTGGTCTTTTCGAGCCAATAAATCAGGTCATACAACAGAACGAAAATTGCGGTTTTGGACCGGTTTATGTTTATGCATCATTATGAGTTTCAGCGCTATGCATACACATCCATAATGATAAATACGAATATTTTAGGACGAGGAACATAATATTAACCCAAGTAACATTTAGCTCAGTAAAGGCTGGCACATTGTCAGTTCAACAAGGAAGGGATTCTTAATACACCAGTTCACAGTGCCAAGAAATGGCTGCGAGGCTAACTCAAAGTAATGACGTAGTTGGATGTGCGCATTTTCGGAAGAAAACACAATAGGATTTGCAACAGCTGATTATGTCATTTGCCTTCCAAAAATGCGTGCGCATCATTTTTACGGGACTGTGAACTGGCGTATTTGTGTATTATAGGTTCCTTCTTCTTTAATCGTTTCAAGCCTTTGGTACGCAATAGCCGAATAGGTAAACGATATGGGGTGAGCATAGGTCTCAAATCTTTAAATATGTAAGTGCAGATATTAAGTAGACGCCGTTTATTGGATTGAATCGCCGGAAAAAGAACTTTAAGTACTTTGCTATAATACTACCGTGCAGATTTTCGATACCTTGATTATTTTGAACATTATAGCGGTTTTCTTTTCATGGAAAATTAATACAAAAATTTAGAAAAATTTAAACCATGGTAAATTCCAAATTAGTACCGAGTGAGTCAAAAAGTATAGGCGTTTGCCAGAATATACAATCAAGAAAAATCCTCCAAGTTCGACTAACTATTGTTCATTTTATAATAGAAAGGAATATTATAGAAAGGCAAACAAAGATGCGGAAATTTATTTCACTAAAATTGTTCATATCATTCTGGAATAATTGGTGATTTTGTTTGGAAGCTGTTTTTGGACGAGCTTGAAAAAGGACTAGAAGTTACAACCAATTGTGCTAGTCTTCAGTTCTAAAATGATTGTCATTGCATCAAAATCTTCTGGGAATCTGAAATAAACCATGCAAATGCGAGGGACACATTTCTATGATTTGTCTTCCATCCCTTTGATTCCATCCTAGACGCTGTTAATGCTCGTTTTCACTCTTCACAAACTGAAAATTAGAGACGTTTTGGTCTAGAAAGAAATGAGCTATTTCTTAACAAAATAAATTTCAACATCTAAATTTAGACTGTTCACTATAAAATGGCATTTAGTATGATGAAATAGTTGGATTATTCGTAATCACACCGGGTCCCAGAAAAACCGCTACAGATTTGCAAAATTCTAATGGAAACTGTTTCAAACTCATTATCAAACACTTACTTTTATTTACATCTGCAATGATTAGATTAAATTTTGATATATTTTCCAGTATTTTGGTAATTGGTCGTAGAGTTAAAAATCAGCAAACTTCAAATTTGATGTTAGGGCAAAACCAGAGTTTCCAGAATTTGGAGCAAAAGATAATGGAAAATCAGAAGCATGGAAATATCTGCAATATCACAGCATCACTGACAAGCATGCAAAAATAATTAAGAAACAGTAAGGCCTGTTTTATATGTCGTGCCGCGCCGTGCCGAACCAGTGGAATTTGAGTTCGACCTTAGTTCGACTTGGAGCGCCTCTGTTTTATAAGAAGAAAATTGTGTCGCGTCGTGCCGTGCCGAACCATAATGACGCATGCGCACAATTGGAAGTTTTGAAAGTGTTCTTTTCAATTTCAGACGTTTCTTTGGTTAAATGAGAAATTTGATGTAATGATAAACATCTCTCCAAATAATTTTGATAATATTTCGATAGTTCTTGTTGTAGTATGCATGTGTGAGTATTGTGAGAATAGTGCGGCACNCCGAACCATAATGACGCATGCGCACAATTGGAAGTTTTGAAAGTGTTCTTTTCAATTTCAGACGTTTCTTTGGTTAAATGAGAAATTTGATGTAATGATAAACATCTCTCCAAATAATTTTGATAATATTTCGATAGTTCTTGTTGTAGTATGCATGTGTGAGTATTGTGAGAATAGTGCGGCACGGCGCGACTGAAATTGGTTTTATAAGTCGCACCGGGTCGACCCAGACGAGAGGCCTTTGGCGTATGGTTCGACTCAGTCGAACCAAGTGTCAAGCTGGTTTTATAAGAGTCGCGCCGCGCCGAACCAGACAAAATTGGTCTGATTTCACTTGGTTCGGCACGGCACGGCGCGACTTATAAAACGGGCCTAACACAGAGATCCTTTGCTGGTTCATGAGTTATCAAGTCTCAAGGGATTTCTTCGTGCTCATTTACAATTGAAAGTATAACTCTAATAATGGCCTAGTCATTTTAGGAAAAGTAAAGAACCCTCATGAGCACTTAAGAAGCATGACTGTGCTTTGATAGAAATTTTTGTGAAAGTATCTGTTCAATGCAAAATAAAATGATGTTTTTGCGTGTTTGTCAGCAATGCTGTGAGATTTCAGGGATTATCATGCTTCATAATTGTCAATCATCTTTTGCTCAAATGCTGGAAGTTTTGGTTTTGCCCTAACAGCAAATTTGAAGTTCGCTGATTTTTAACTCTACAACCAAGTTACCAAAAATTCTGGAAAATATATTAAAATTATTCTAATAATTGCAGATTTAAATAAAAATAATTGTTTGATAATGAGTGTGAAACAGTTTGCATTAGAATTTTTCAAATCTGTAGCGTTTATTCTGGGACACCCGGTACAGTCTGTCAAACACCGATACTTTGTTTACTCACCCGGCAGAGGTAAAATGTAGGGAAGAATTTTGTAAAATGTTATGTAGAGCTAGTGGAGCTAGAATTGTCAAGATAACTACACTTTATGAAGGTCTACAACATGGTGGTTAGCAGAAATATGTCTCTTTTTTGGTTTACGATTTAGAAGTTTGGTGACGTCACGACCTCAAAACTAGTTAAAATAGAAAAAGAGCGGTAAGTTTGAAAATAATCAAGAGATCAACAATCGCAAAGATACAATTACAGCAAAGCATCTGAAGTTCCAATCAAGCGATTCATTCCAAAGAAAGATTGATAGCCATCTACACCACCTTTTTCAAAAAAATTTGATTATGAGGTGATACAACCTCGTTCCCAGGGTGTTCTTACGTCATACGCTAATCACGAAGCCGAATGAACACCCTGGTACACATAGCACAAATTCACCCAAAATAAGGCGGATTAGCAGCCATTATGGATTTGTGGTTGGCAGGGAAACACTCATTATGCGACCTCGATTCCAAACAACAAAGTAACATTGTAGTGGTTGTTGCTTAGTGACTAGATTATATTGTTGTTATTCGAATAATTAGCAAGTTTTCGAGAAATAGTTTGANTCGTCACTGTGGGGTCGTAATGTAATAAGAAAGTATAGTAGAGAGTAGCCTATGTTGTAAATATTTTATATGAATATAAAAAAAAAAAAAAAAAATATGATATGATATGATATGATATATGATATGATATGACCTTAAACCAAGAAGTCTTTTCTCGGATTAGTCGTTAATTACTATTCTTGTATTCGTTATCCAAGTATATCATGGACACTAATGGACATTGACGTATTAAATTGTATTCCTATAAAATGATCATAGCATATTATTACAAAAAAGATATTAAGAACATGTTTCGTATTTTTTTCGATGAGGAGGGGTAGAGCTGTAACAGGAATTATAGATACATTACGTAATTAATAGTACCCTCGTTCTTGTGCTACTGAATGAATGAACTTTAGTGAACTTTCTTCTTACGTACTTCCGTCATGTGTCGTAGCAATTTAGTCAATCGTCTATTGTAGTCTACGTAATTAACATTCTATAGTAAATTTAGGATAAAAAGCAATTTTTGATAATTTCTTGTAAGCTTTTGATATGTGAATGAATGCTACAAAAATGTAACTCATGTCTGCACTTCAAAACTCTCTCCCTCTCGCTCGCTCGCTTAACGACGACGCATATCGTCGTCCACTGCATTTCAAGGGGGGTTGTTAACAAGGTTTCGTTTCAATAGTCTGACTCTGAAATCTGAAAGACCAATTTTTGGATTTTAGGGGTTTTTGGTGCTCGATTCAGTGGAGATTGGCCAATTCAGATGTTATGCTCGATGGCAACTTTCCGGCAAAACTTTTAGAAAACTGGCTTTCTGAGGTTTTTTCGTCCAAAAAGTGTGCTCTCTAGCAAGAATGAAATTCTTCAGCATATCTTTATATTTAAGCACATCCCCGAGCAGGTATTGAAAGTGCAAACGTTTGGGGATGCCATTCTGGTTCTGATCTTCACAGATTTAAACTCTTCGTCATACTTTCAAGTTGCTTATCGAGGATTACTTTAAAAATAATCAGGAATTGATTCGACCTAAATTCTTATCGCTACGTCTGATCAAATCTGTTGCCTTTTTTGGGAAATCCGGTAGTCTGCACGCAGGCTAGATTTTTGGGTCACCCAGCATCTTGTCGAAATTTTAAAGAATCTTACCTCTACACTTAGTTCGACGTAAAATATGCACAAAATACCGTAGCCTTTTTTGTTCTAACAACTTTGACTATCTTTTATTTGTAAACAGGTCCTAAAGCTTTTGACGTTTGAGTGATGTTGAAGCGAAAGAATGTTGAATCTTAACTGTCATACTTCCAAGCATACCAGGTACATGGAAGTCTTCTTACTGACCGGGTATATGCTTCATTATTCTCATTTCCGCTTATTCTCCATTTGATTTTCCCTTTTAAACCAAAACAGAAATTTCATCTCATAGATTCAATGTTTTCGTGATATGAAAAGCTTACCTTGCAATTATAAGGACAGATGCCAATAGAACAGGAGTCAGCAATTCGAATGTGGTTCCAACTGGCCTTCGAAGCTGAAACAAAGATTGATAAATTACGATGCTAGATTGTTTCATTGCAATTTCTAGCATTCTGCTAACACATTATATCAATTCAAATAACGCTTTTACTTACCAGAAAAAATTTGATCTGCCCTTTGTACAAACGTTTCTTAATTTTTCATGATCATTGCCACGGTTTTCCATTTGATTCTAATTCTTTGGAGGCAAACAATTGATATAAAATTTATGATCATTACAAATTCGTTCATGATATGTCAAATTGCTAAGAATGTCATAAGAAACCTTTGGTTGGCATTCGTATCTGCTTTCTTCTGGGTTACGCAAATGCATCATCATCATCATCATCATCATCATCATCATCGTCATCATCATTATCATCATCATTATCATCATCATCATCATCATCATCATCATCATCATCATCATCATCATCATCATCATCATCATCATCATCATCATCATCATCATCATCATCGTCATCATCATCATCATCATCATCATCATCAGCATCAGCTCAGCATCAGCATCAGCATCAACTTATTCACGTAGCGATTTATTCAAATTGATACAATAAATAATGCCCAAGAAGAAGCAAGGCTTATCGAGTCTGGGACATTTACAACAGAACAATAATATCTCAACAACAGAAAAGAATCAAATTTAACAAATATAAAACAAGAACTACAACTAAGATGAAATAAAAGTAAAAAAATAGAGTATTGGTAGAAACTTCCATAGGGCCGCGGAGAGAATTTATGGGCCCCGGGTCAGAATGAAATATTGGTTCCTTGCGATACAAAAGATACTTGGTACGCCGAAGGCACACTCATCTATGGGGTACGGAGTATCCCGGAAAAAATTTCATGTCCTCCGGAAATTTTTTTGAAAACTAAGGTTGCTAGAATCGCTCTGGTGGCCATTTTCTCCAATAATACAGTTTTCATATCAACAAAATAGCCCGTCATTATGCAGAAGAAAAATAATCTCAAAGTACGTATTTCTTTAAGAACATACATAAAACACAGATTGACGATTTATGGGCCCTTATGGCCATGGGCCCCGGGTTTTTGAACCCCCCTGACCCCCCTCTCCTCAGCCCTGCTTCCATGTTACGAACAAGCTTTGGGAATTAACTGAAGCTGAATTCCCACTTTGCCGCATAAGACTCGCATCTGTTCAAGTGAGGCACGTGCATCATTAAATAAGAATCTTCTAGCCATTGTCAAGAAAAACGCCTCTTGTCTGAATTCACTGAAGTTGCATAAGTTGAAACACGCTATCTTGGATATCAAAACGTATCTGTCGTGCAAGTTTTAATTTTTCTCCTCCAGTTTCAGATTTTTTAAGCCTATTGTTGACTTATTCACTGTGCTTCAAGAAGTTGCTGAGGCCAAAACCCCAAAGCTCTAATTTGGAGGTCGAGGCAAATTTGTTCTTTGAAGATTAATATTTCAACTCTAAAGCATCAATGCCAACAAACAAGGTATCTATGTTCAATTTGACCATCGTTATGTAAACAATAAGTTGTTTATATAAATTTTACTTTCACCTCCGCAGTAGCCTTGCAGCGTAGGCGATAGACTCCTTTTGAAATCGAGATTGACTTATTTCGTTCATTCCTTCGACAGATACCGCAAGTTTTTTATTCAACTCGAATAAAAATGTCCTGCTGTTTTGTAATTCATAATTTCCCATGAGACGTTTTTCATTGAAACAACTGTTATGTATGGTGGGTGTACTGTTTCTTGCTACCATGCCAACGCAACTGGTGAAACATGCAAATACGACCTCATAATTTGAATAAAAATAATAAAATATTTATAATACTTACAAAGATAGACCAGTTTATCTCACATTGGAGGTCAGGCGAAAATATCCGCGAATAAGAACAATAAAGAGTTTGCAAGAGTAATTTTGCGTTATCACAAATCTCACCTGGCATCATTTCATTTCATTTCATTTTTAATTCTTTATACAGGGTAAAAACATCAATATATATAAATACTGCTTTACAGTTTGCCCTGTTAACTAAACAAAAAGAAAACCTAAACTAACTGGTTACAATGTTTCAGATATAAAGTAAACAAACGTTAAGTCGAAATATTATCGTGGATCACGTAACAGCTTTCTTAAAAGCAGAGAAGCTACTTGTAGTTTTGGCTTCAGATCCTAGTTTGTTCCATAGTTTGGCTCCCCTGAAAGAAAAGCTCTTTTGACCAAGGGATGTTTTCAACAGCGGAAGGTTCAAATCCAATCACTTTTTCTCACTTCTTGCTTAGTGGTGATGTTGAGCTAAATCCTGGTCCACAAACTTTAAATTTGTGTTGTTGGAATCTGAACAGCATTATTGCCTATGATTTTCTCCGTGTTTCCCTTATAGAGGCACACAATTNTAACTAAACAAAAAGAAAACCTAAACTAACTGGTTACAATGTTTCAGATATAAAGTAAACAAACGTTAAGTCGAAATATTATCGTGGATCACGTAACAGCTTTCTTAAAAGCAGAGAAGCTACTTGTAGTTTTGGCTTCAGATCCTAGTTTGTTCCATAGTTTGGCTCCCCTGAAAGAAAAGCTCTTTTGACCAAGGGATGTTTTCAACAGCGGAAGGTTCAAATCCAATCACTTTTTCTCACTTCTTGCTTAGTGGTGATGTTGAGCTAAATCCTGGTCCACAAACTTTAAATTTGTGTTGTTGGAATCTGAACAGCATTATTGCCTATGATTTTCTCCGTGTTTCCCTTATAGAGGCACACAATTCAATATGCAACCATACCATGACCTCATAGGTGTAGTTGAGACTCACCTTGACTAATTCTGAAAGGGTATATGATCTTATCAAAAATAATCATCCATCGAATATAAAAAGGGGTGGAGTTGGTTTGTATATTAAAGAGACGCTTCCTAAAAAATCGTACAGACATTGTGACACTACCTGAATGCGTTGTTTGTGAACTTCACCTCGATAGGAAAAAGTACTTTTTGTTTTGTTTACAGAAGTCCTAGCCAGGACTAGCACGCTTTTGAGAATTTTATGAGGAATGTCGAGCTAACGTTATCCAAGATGTCTGCTGAGAATCCATATGCCATCATTATTACAGGAGACTGTAACTGTCGTTCCACCCAGTGGTGGGTAAACGATAATGAAAATGACGAGGGGAAGAATTTCGAGCCACTTACCTCAGTACTTGGACTAGATCAGGTAAATCTAAGAACCAACCCATATAATTGGCCAATCAAAATTTGATTTTTACTGATCAGCCAAATCTTTTCATTGAGTCGGGTGTTCACCCTTCCCTTCACGAGCAATGTCATCATCAAATTGCTCATAGCAAACTGTCCGTCAAAAATCATATCCCACCCTCCTATACCCGTAAATTATGGTATTATGATAGAGTTGATTTTCTCGCTATCAGAAAAAGTATTGAAATGTTTCGTTGGTCTGAAACGTTTGAGGCAGTCAGACATGGAATTGTAAAAAATGAAAATTGACAAACATAGGTATTAATGAATATAGCCACCAAGGAATCGCTTTCTTCAGTCAAAATGCATTTACAAAAAGTATTTTAAGGATCTCATATCCATGGACATTTGATCCCTTGGGCATATACGATTGCCTGTTTCGTAATATTTCCGAGAGGGATGATGCAAAATGCATTTCATTCAAGCAATGAAGATTGCAAGATATAATTTATTCGCTGATGAATAACTTTTATTAGGCAGATGTAATTTAAACTTTTTGTAGGATGAAGAAAGATCTCTCTTCGGGACTAAATTCGTGAATGTTCAAGTTACGGTTACTGTAACCCTTCCGACAGCGATTAAGAAACGCTATTTTCCACGGCCGTTCCTTAAACTAAACCAAACAAAATTTTATGTTATTCGAAGCAGAATTAAACGCGGAATACCATAAAAATATAACCAGTTGCTTAAATAAAAACGCATATGATTTATTCCAGATTTTAGGCGAAATCGACCACCCTTGCGAAGAAATCTTGGTGTACCCCATCGGCCATTGTTCGACCAAAACTATCTATTTACCAAAGACTTAAGGTCCTGAACTGCAAAAGTATGTCACGAATTTTTAATAAAACGTACTATCTTGAAATAATGCAATTTTAAATTAATGTTAATATCTGAAGTGTCTTTTTTAATTTTCAAACCATTATAAAAGTCGGACCAGTGGATCTATCATAAATCACTGACATAATTTTGTAGTTATATGCTTTGTGACCTTGTATACCATGTGTCAAGAGATTTGATTGGCCCGTTAGGTACACCAAGATTTTTTAGTACCCGCCAGTACCCAGGAATCCTGTTTCGAGAAAACAGGCTTTTATCAAATTGAAGAAAAACGCGCGGGAAAAACGATTATGCTTGAAAGTGCAAACATAAAGCCGCAAGTCAAGCAATAAAGCTTTAGCGCGGTCTTGGTCAATCGTTATATCAAGAAAATAACAGCAGGGGATGTTGTGAATATAGCTGCAAGGTCAAGTGAGTTTACTTTAATCCTCTGAAGTCTATTCCCGCATTTTGAGAAATATGATTGCTTCTTTTAAAATGCTCAAATTTCCCAGTAATTGTGGTTATTTCTGGAAGTGAGTTGGTTGAAACGGTACTCAAATACTTAAACCATCAATCAGATTATGACGAAAAGGAAAAATCGAGAAATTTGTTATATTTCTTGAGACACACACCCGGTACTTATTGTAATTTTTGTGTTACCGATGAAAGATTTATCCATAGCAGTTTTTTGCAAGAGTTTTGGCAAAACATCCCGCCACCTTGCCGTCCGCAGCCGCGAGCACCTTAGTGTTAACAAACAAGGAAAACCCATCATTGGAAGCTTTTCAGCCGTGAAAGATCACATCAATAAGACCGGACATGCCAGTTCCCTCAAAGATTTTAGCATCATAGCTAAGGCCTCTAAGGAGCTTGATTTACTCATTTTCGAAAGTTTATTCATAGCACGAGATCGGCCATCACTTATTTCCCAACAGTCGTTAATTCCGCTCTGTCTTTTTTAGTTTTCCAAAGGTACTCTCTACTCGGTGTTTTTTCTCCATTGACAATTTAAGCACATGATTTATAAGTGTTTTTGCATCTATCTTGATAATGCTATGTTGATTATAAATAGCTCGTTTACTCCTACTTTCATGGGTTGATAAAGAATCACGGTTGATTTGAAATGTTCTGGAAAATTCTAGAGGACTCCCGGGGGACACTTCGATAATTTTTGTAGCGGGTATGTGCCGCTGGACAGGTTCCAAATCTTTAAAAAGGTCGGTGTAAAATTCCGTGATCTATTTCTTTGAATGGAATGGCTTGAAAGAAACTTTAGCTACTTTGTTATAATTCTACCGTTGGACTTTTCAGAAATCTTCAATATTTTCAGAATTAGAGGGTTTTTCTTCTTTTTTAAGAATTCAAGAAAAATTTTGAAAAAAACTTTAAACCAAGGGAACATGGAATAATTTTCCAGAAAAACAAAGTTTATGAATGTCTACAATATGGTACCAAGCAAAAGTCTTTCACTCTTCTGGTTTGCGATTTAGAAATTTGATGACGTCACATCCTCAAATGAGTTGAAATATGAAATAAGCTGTAATTTCGAAACTATTCAAGATTTTTGAAAAGTCCAACGGTAGAATTATAGCAAAGTAGCAAAAGTTTCTTTCAAGCCATTCAATTAAAAAAAGGTCACAGAATTTTACACCGACCTATTTAAAGTTTTTTAAAGATTTGAAACCTATGCTACCGCTGGACAGGGTATCGTTTTTAGCGATTTTGCTCCCAAACAGGGTATCCTTTTTCACAAAAGTGCTCCCAGAGGGAAGGAATTTCCAATTTTGCTATTGTTTTTTGCCAGTTTGCTCCCAGACAGGGTAGTCAATTTGAAAAAAATTGCTCCCACACCGGGTGAAAATTTCAATATCTCAGAGGCACACCCCCGTACATTTTGAGGTCAAGTACCCCGCCCCCGGGAGAGGACTAAATAATGATTTGAGTCGTATACTTTTGGCCTTTGGCCTACCTTACTTAACAATGGATATGTCGAATGAATGAATAACTGATAAAATACAAACATGATCGTCGTCTTTATTCTCGTCCTACGATTTATAACAAAATTGCGTTTTCCACCCGACACCTTTAATTGACACAATAATATATTGATTTAACCCTAATCTACATGTGGGGCAAAAAAGGCCCCCCCCAAGCAAACTTCCTCTGATTGCTCTTAAACTACACGTGATACAAGACTAGAACCTATATGACTTTTAATAAAATTTAATACTGTATCAAATAAACAATAGGTCATTGTCATATAATTGGTCACGTGACTATGACCTGCCCATATTTGGAGAGAGGTCTCAAAGAAAATCGTTAAAACGTGCATAACATTTCTCATAGACATTTGATTTCAATGAAATTGGTACCAATCAATTTGCCTTGAAGTCTACTTTCATTTGATATATATTTTTTGATTTTTGCTGACATCAGCAAAATTTAAGATATATGACGTCATACTTACATATGACGTCATATTTATGATAAACATATGAAATAATTAGTATATTATGATTGAAAATGATGAATTAACAATGCAAGATCAATCTCCCTTAGTTTATATGACTAAGACGTGGTCAAAAATGCCAATATGGCATAATAAAATTTGCTTGCGTATCATTTATGACTTTGATTGACAGTTTTTATAACAATAGAATTCAAAAAATTTAATTGTTGGCAGTTTTTATCAAGAAAAATCAATATTCATCATGTAGATAGCTTCAAAGTTGTTTATTGACAATTTTGCTCTGAAAAATTTTGGTTTTTAGGAGAAGAACCAAAATCAGCAAATTTCCATTATTTTTGCGTTGCCTAGCAACAGGTCATGTGGCTAATTAGCATATAATGCTATTTTTAGAATCACAATTGCTTGGTAATTATGTGTGCCAATTTGCGTTGCGGTAGACATCACGGTTGCTGAGAAAATCCGGGGGGGCCTTTTTTGCCCCCCCCCCCCATGAAAAAGTAGAACTTGACTTACCCATGTAGAATAGAGGGGTATGAAAGGCTAAAAAGCATGTGTAGCCCTGTCTAAAGTCTCACTAACTAAATACAAACTTGCTGTAACTCATGTGTCTATCATACGCTTTCTCGAGCTCCA
Organism: Aurelia aurita; assembly: GCA_004194415.1. Classification (NCBI taxonomy): domain Eukaryota; kingdom Metazoa; phylum Cnidaria; class Scyphozoa; order Semaeostomeae; family Ulmaridae; genus Aurelia; species Aurelia aurita. The sequence goes on along the minus strand of REGM01000025.1, from coordinate 1,646,296 downwards.
GGACTGTCGCTGATTCGACGATGGAAGCTGGAAGGTAATTCCATTGATTAACAACACTCTGAGAATAGAAGTTTTTTCCGAATTGGCGTGCTTGATCATTTCTTATATATTTTGAGGTTATGTCCTTTTGATAAATTGTCGTTCAACTTGAAAAATATCTCTGAGAATGTCGATATTTGAATGTTAAGATCATATCTCCTCGACAACGTGTGTATGCGAGTGTTGGTAGGTCTAGAGAGCGTAACTGACCCTCATATGGAAGGTCTTTTATGGCTCGAACCAAGTTTGTTGATCTTCTTTGTACGCTCTCCAGTGATCTAATATGTTTTAATTTATAAGGACTCCAGATTGAACCCGCCGACTCCAGTATTGGGCGAACTAAACTTTTGTAAAGCACTTTGAAAATATCACCATTTAAAAACCTAATGGTTCTTTTTATTGATGCAGGAATACCATTTGCCTGTTTTGTACATTCTGCTACTTGTTTGTCAAAATTCCGATTATCATCGATATAAACTCTTAAGTGTTTGACATCTGACACTTTCGAAATTTGTACACGCGACTTGTTTGTGGTATCAGTTAAATAATAACTTGTCTCTTCCGTTTTCTTTCAGCCTAATTGCAGAGAATGACATTTTTTTGCTATTTAGCTGGAGTTGCCAAGCTGACGTTTTCCTTATAAAGGGCGTTTACCGAAGGGTATGGTCATGTGGTCATGTAAAATTTCCTTGGGGGATTCACCCCCAAACCCATCCTAGGGCCAGTCGTTGAAATCATTCGGGCATCTGAGCTGGCTCTCGACAGCCCTGTCGCTATTTGACGTATTGAGGAGTCCTAATGGGTATGACCTAAGCAGTGAGGGTTTGCTCTTCAACATAACTGACTCCAACGGCATTTTCTATACCAGTCAGTCAATTTCCATATATTTTACACTTAGTAATTAGAACAATGATGTCATAAATGTAAATGACATCATAGACTTTAAATTTTTTTCATGTAAACAAATATAAACAAATTATATATCAAATGAAAATACTCATCAAAAGCAATCAAATGGTGCACGTTGGAAATAATTTAGACAAACGAGACAGAAACTATGGAAGATGTAATTTTTTCTTAACTTTTCAACACTCTCCACTCCAAGTATGGTGTTCTTGTAGTCACATGGTTAATTTCAGAACAACAAAATGTCAAAAATTAAAATTGCCTATTAAATTCGACTAAAAGTCACTAATATTTGGTTGTAATTTTGTGTGTGGTTTTAGCGCAGTGTAGAAAAGTTTGGCAGGGGGTGAAAAAGACCCCCTCCCCCCCCCCCCAATACAAATAGGCTGAAGATTTTACTAAAAATATTCATGAAAGAAAGCTTAAGTGCAATTGCATCATTGGATTCTCTGTAAACTGTTTCCACTTTGAAATGTCATGCGAGACGCAAGTCGAAACGTTCAACCGAATGTCTTTTTTCTGAGTACTTATATAAATATGTATATACATATATATATTATATATTATATATTATATATTATATATATAGTGTACCGTTGAAGAGGGCCTAACTACTCGAAGAAAACAGGCATCAGTTTGGTCTTTTGAGCTTTTTTATTTTCTTTCGGTGCTGACTAAGTATCTACCTTTATTTATAGGAAATTATGTGTCCATATAAGGTTAATCAATTTACATCTGTAATTTTGTCCTTATAAGGTATATATATAAGTTTTAAAAAGCTCATTCTCAATATGTAATAAAATAGATGTAGAATTTATATATATATATATACAACAATACATCAAAATTAAAACATCGCATTGCGAACAACGCCTAATGAACAGAACCGAACCGAACAGAACGAAAGGTACACCCGAGGTGGCTTTAGATTCAGGGAATCAGCCACTGGCAAAGAAGCACCGAAAGAAATTAGAAAAGCGAAGCTCGAAAAAGATGAAAGACAATTTGACGTCAAGGGACAATGCATTAAATTCAACACAATGATACAAGAACCGAGTCTAACAATGACAACGACTTAACTGAAAACGATGAAAACGAGGCCAACAACAACAACAACAACAACAACAACCTATGACAAGAACATTTTTACCTTGTAAGGACAAAATTACATATGTAAATTAATTAACCTTATATCGACATATAGTTTCCTATATATAGACGTTATTAAATTGTAAATTCAAGCAATCTATATGATGGATATTGATTGTTCTTGATAAAAACTGCCAAAAATTCTATTTTTTTAATTCCATTGTTATAAAAACTGTCAATCAAAGTCATACATGATACCCCAGCAAATTTGCTGATGCCATATTGGCATTTTTTTGACCAAGTTTTAGTCATATAAACTAAAGGAAATTGATCTTGAATTATTAATTGATCAATTTCATTCATAATATACCAATTATTTCATATGTGTATCATAAATATGACGTCATATGTAAGTATGACGTCATATATCTTAAATTTTGCTGATTTCAGCAAAACACAAAAAATTATATATCAAATGAAAGTAGACTTTAAGGCAAATTGATTGGTGCCAATTTCATTGAAATTAGATGTCTATGAGAAATTTTATGCACGTTTTAATGATTTTCTGTGCGACCTCTTTCCAAATATGAGCATGCCATAGTCACGTAACCAATTATATGACAATAGCCTATTGTTTATTTGATACGTATTAAATTTCCTTAATAATCAAATAGGTTCTAGTCTTTTATCACGTGTAGTTTAAGAGCAATTAGAGGGGCCGTCTTTGTACCCTTGCGTTTGCTTGGGGGGGCCGTCTTTGGACCCCATGTAGAATAGGGTTAACGCTGAAAAACCAATTCTATACTGACAAAAAATGTGTTTAATTTCCGCCTTTTCCATTGAAACTATGAAAAATCTCACGGCCTCTTTGATTATTGGCTAATTTCAAACAAGTACACTGTCTCTACTTTTGCTTCATCTCTTTCTTATCTATGATTTGTTACATCCAGAGCCAGACTAAAATATCTAACAAATCAGTTCATTGCTCAATGCATTGCTAAAGTTCCGTAAAATTCAAAGGCTTGTCTTGGGTCCCTTTTCATTATTTACAAAAATAGTATTCAAGGGAATGGGGAATCGTGGAGCAATGAATCAGGGAATCCTTGCCCAGTGCTGAAATCAACTTTGGCTTCCTGCGACATTGTATCAATTATCAGTGTTTTAATACCTCATTCACACTGAAGCAGTTAAACCAGTTTTATCTAGCCCAAGTTAAATTCCAGCCAATCAAATGCATTCGATTTGTTGGATCGACCAATTAGAATGCAGCATTCAATAACCTGGTTTATTTTAAGCTGGTTTAACTTGCCAGTGTGAATGGGGTAAAAAACTACCTTCCAATATTACTAGTGGGGATATGACAGTTCAGCTATTTTTTCTGATATAGAACATTCAAAAATAAAAATATTGTCAAATCTGGTCAAACGCTTGAAGAGCATTCAGATGTAGGAGAATCAATTCATGCTTTGCATCTTACTCACAAAACAATAAGATAGCCTCCTTTAAACTCTGAATAAGCAAAAAACTTCACTATGTGGATGACAATTTCTACAGGGTAAGAAAACTATTACTGTTCATGAGCCAAAAGGTTTATCCATCCTAACGCAGCTACGTGTTGGAGTTAGATTCAAACATAATTTTTGGCAGAGGCGGACTGGCACATAAATAAGGGCCCTGGCGATTTCGAAAACAGGGGCCCGAAACAGAAGGCGAGCGAAGCGAGCCGATAAATATGCTTAAATGCTTAAATGCTATTAAACATGTTTCAAATAGTTTAAAGTTTTATCTACAGATAGCATTTTATCAAGAGATCATACCTCAAGAGATCCTTGCAAAATTTTTGGGTAATTGCAGTATATTGTTGAGGTAGTGACGAACAATCCACTCAACATGCCCAAGCTCGACATCACCGGAAAGAAGATAGATTGCACTTTTAGAGGGTATGCATCAAATTAATACAAATGTCATTCAATGGGCTTGCACCTCCTTATATGCAGTCAATGTTTCACAAAATTGTCAGATTCTTGCAATCAGACACTACGTAATACCAGTACTGATCTCAGAATGCCACTACCGGGTGTCCCAAAAAAAGTATACAGATTTGGTCGACCCTAGCGATGAGAATTTAGCGTGAATCAAACCGAAAACATTTTTAAAACATACCTCTATAGTCAACTTGAACACTGATACCTTGTTTGTGGATACTGGTGCTTTTAGCGTTGAAATATTAATCTTCAAAGGACAAATTTGCCTCGACCTCCAAACCAGAGCTTTGGCGTTTTGGCCTAAGCAAATTCTTGAAGCACAGTGAATAAGTTAACAATAGACTCGAAAATTTTGAAACAGGAGGAGAAAAATTTAAAACTGCACAGCTGATACGTTTTAAAAGTGATGATTTGCGCGACACTTATCATCAAGGAAGCTCCGAAGTAAACTTCTTTCATTTTAATATCAACAATTTATTTCAAGACGTTTACTTTGGAGCTCCCTTGATCATAAGTGTCACGTAAACTGAATTTTGCAAAACGCAGCTGTTGTGCAGTTTTCAATTTTTCTCCTCTTGCTTCAAATTTGTTCAATCCTATTGTTGACTTATTCGCTGTGCTTCAAGAATTTGCTTAGGCCAAAACGCCAAAGCTCTGGTTTGGAGGTGGAGGCAAATTTGTCCTTTGAAGATTAATATTTCAACTCTCAAAGAACCAATATCCACAAACAAGGTATCTATGTTCAAGTTGACTATCGAGGTATGTTTTAAAAATGTTTTTAAATTGATTAACGCTAAATTCTCATCGCTAGAGTCGACCAAATCTGTATACTTTTTTTTGGGACACCCGGTATGTAAGACCTCAAATGAGCAACGGAGCTTTTCCTATCGAGGAGTTACTTTTTGGAACCAGTTGAGCTATGAAATTAAAACTGCTCCTTCGCTAGCTACTCTCAAAATGAGACTAAAATCCTTCTTGAAAGATCAAAGAGGTAGATCTTCTAAGCCAACGTTCAGCACATACGTATGACTTCTGAGTCCCTTTCTTGTTATAAATTTTCTTTTATTTCATATAGGATATTATGTTAAAGTTGATTTGTATTAGCAATTCGTGTATTAGGTTAGTTTGTTTTTAAGCAGGGCACATTGAAAAACAGTTATTTAAATTTAACTGAATGTATTTAACCCTTTTAAAATAAATCAAAATAAATAAAATAAAATATTAATAATTTGTGGCCCCTTGAAACCAGCTTTGCGATGTTAAACTATATATGCTTATAAAAAATGAGGGGGTCTGGAGGGGGAAGGACCCAGGAAATTTTTTTTTTTAATTAGGATCCCGAGGAAAATTTTGAGTAAACATCATTTTCTTCGACTTAGAATCCTTTATCTCCATCCCATCTTTATCAATGCAAAATTGGAAACTTTGACAATTTTGAAACATTATTATATAAATCATCATCTTGAGGAAATTTTGTGCGCAAAGACCTTTCTGTCTTAGAACACTTCTCACAATCCAATGTTTGCCTGACCCCGAAATGGAAGCCTTGAAAATTCTGTGATAGTTTGTGTAGGAAGATTTTTGTAAATGCCAACCTTTACACTGTCTTAGAATGACATGACTCTCCCAGTCACTTTAGTTGCTTATGACTGAAATTCTTAAAACAAAATTCGATCTGAATCCAACTTTCATGAAGGAAATTTTCGTGAAGGGAAACATTGGTTACAACCAAAGACATGGTAACGACGCACAGCTTCCAAAGGTTCACACTACTTCCTTTGGAATCGAGACTATAGCCTTACTTGGAAATAGAATGTGGCAGGTATTACCACATGAGATAAAATATTCTAGCACCCTTCCAATTTTTAAAAAGGTGCTGGAAAGGTGACAAGTGCAACTGCAGGCTTTGCAAAGTATAAATACAAAAGGTTGGGTTCCTAACAGGATAGACTTTTATGTTTTTATCCTCATGTAATTAGCCTTGATAAATTTTTAAAAAATTCTGAAATATTGTATATACTGTATTGTAGAGTAGGCTTAAATTAGCTGTAAATTTGAGCTATAACTAATTCTCGCCACTGTAACTATAAAGTAATGATGATGATGATGATGATGACGACTTTCCAGCATTTCATCAAAATTTCTTACCCTACCGTATCTATACCCAGCTACTTTCTCCTCGTTTTGAAAGAATCTTGAGGATCATCTTTAGACAGAAATGGGAGGGGGTAAATGCCCCCCATCCCCACCCGTGGCCAAGCCACTGGAAACAGAGATTCGAATTCAAAGAGATTCAGTGATGTGTCAGGTGTCAGCAGTGGTGGACACTTTACCAAATATTGGGGGGAGAAGCTATTGTTTCAGCTAAAGGCACTTTTTATTTCTATTGTTCTCAAACAAAAGGTCTTTGTTTTACCCAGCATTGGGGGCCGCACCCCCTCGCCCCCTAGTTCGTGTCCGCCACTGGGAGTCAGGCGTCAAGCTTCTCGATCGCAATTGTTTCACGTAATGAATCTCAGTTATAGTGGTATTTCGAATGATCTTTGTAACAGTTTATTTCACGAATAAACAAAAGAAAGAGAAAACGATGAAATAGCTATCAATGTGGACTGCAACAAAATCAACTTATACTTGATCAAACAGTTTTATAAGTGTAGTAATCTATACAGTTCCTTTGACGTAATAGCGTTTTAGCAGTTTATCCATATCATAACAATTTTTAGAGAGCCTTACTACGCCTTCTACTACGCCTTTGGAAACATTCAGATAATGAACAAGCAATTCAAACTTTAAACTGGCTGTTGTAAGAAGAGGTAGAATGCCCTCGCCACGAAGGACCTTTTCGAAGATTTTCGCTATTCTAGAGTTGTTGCACTAGCTACTACCAACTTAAATTATAGAATTATGAAAAAAGAATTGGCAAGTAGAGGGGCCCTTTAGTGTCCTTGCTTATGGGGGCCCTTCGGGCCCCAGCCCGGTAGCCCGACCGACCGGCCAGTCCGCCCCTGATTTTAGGGATACTTTGAACCCTTTGTGCCCGATAAATAATACCAGGAGGCAACAATATCGCATTTGCTCGGTTGAGAAGATCGAGAAGATCGCGTCTATTTGCATCATAAGTTTGGCAGAGCAGGAAATAGTTTTCCGCATCCTAAAGTTGGTTCTTGAATTCCGGTTCTTAAATTAGGGTGTCTAAAGTTGGTTCTTGAATTCCGGTTCTTAACCCTAATCCATATGGGGGGGGTGGATTCCACCCCCCCTCGAGGTTTTTCGTGCTGCGTTTTTAAACGACGTCAGCTATGTCCCCCCAGTCTCCTCGACTTTTACTAATTATCTATTAGCTACATTTTGATGAAAAAAAATTTGAACAATAGAACTCACAGGTCACGTGACATGCCCATATTTGGAAGCAGGTAACAGAAAAATCGTTGTTTTCGATGATTTCAATGGCAAAATTTGCTTAAATTATGAAGTATTATATATCAAACGAATCAGCAAACAAAGGGCTTTAATTTGATACCGGAATTTCTGGAATTTGATGACGTCAGCATTTTTTTATTATGACGTCATTTTGGCCGCCATTTTGGGCTAATTAGCAATTTTTTTAAATATTTTCCACCTTTTTCCATTAAAAACACTCCAATGATGCATTTGTGATGGATTATCACCATTTTGCCGCTTCTTTTTGTCTATTTTTACATGGAACAAATTTATAACATAAATTTCGTCATCAGAAACGAATAATTTCTACCAAAATATCATTCAAAAAGCATTATTTATAATAAAATAACATTTTTCAGCAAGTATTTCGACAAACTAGACCAAAAACCGCATACAGTTCCTTCAAAATCTTCGTTAAACTCAAATTCAACTTGAGAACCTGATTTTGGCCAATTTTCAACTTTATGACGTCACTGTGACGTCATAGGGCGTGGCAACGACACCCAAATTGTGCTACATGTTGCGAATTACTTGTTCTACAACTGTGCCAAGTTATACTGAATTCTGGTGAGTCTAAGGCTGTTTTCAGAGGGGGGGTGGAAAGCACCCCCCCCCCATATATGGTAGCTTGAAAAAAGCCCATATGGATTAGGGTTAAATTAGGGTGTCTAAAGTTGGTTCTTGAATTCCGGTTCTTAAATTAGGGTGTCTAAAGTTGGTTCTTGAATTCTGGTTCTTAAATTAGGGTGGTTCTTGGTTCTGGTTCTTGGTTCTTAAATCTCGAATTAGGGACTCCCTTTCTCAGGTCGGTATTTATTCTTAATCAAAATGATGTAAAAACATCAGGTATACCTTCTGGCAATCAATTCTTTCCCTTGTCCACCCCACTTTTTCAGAGCTGGCGCCGCCCCTGGGCACAAGACTATTATTCTCACCACATTTTTCTTCCTTTCGTTTAATCAGGGTCATGGCAAAGCGTCTATAATTCTTTTCAAAAGCAAAAACTAAAAATAAAATTTTTAAATTCCTTTGGAAGGTGCTCAGAATATCAAATCATGGCAAGGCCATTTTTCCAAATCTCTGGTTTCAGGTGCACACTAGATTTTGACTTCGCGAGTTTGTATCTCTGGTTTTTGATGAATGATTCATAAATGCAAGGTATGTGCATTTAAGTTGAAGGTTTTAGTCATGTACTCGGAAAGTCTCGATATCTTATCGTTTTGGTCCCTTTTTCAGTTGAAGGGAGGTATTGTTGTTGTTTCTTAGACACCCGGTATTATAAACAGTCTCTTCAAAGTATAGTAAACAAAACAGTGTAAATCATAATAAACAAGGGAAATCATTTTCTATGAGATAGCAAGTTGTTCAGATTCTGGTGCTTCCCATATATTTCTATCCCTGCTTTCTTTCCACATTGCTCATCTCATCTAGCAAACCATTAATAGACAGTTATCTTGCTCAAATTTATCCCATTCTGAATTCACCTCTGTATTTTTCCTTCAATATCGCAGACAGCTTTCTGCCTATCAAGGTCTCCAATTCAGAGCCCCTTCCTTGTTACTGCTCAGGTTCTAACTTTCTATTAATTTCAGCCTCAATTTTCCTTTTAATTGATTCTCTTTCTACAAAAATGAGATCTATTTCTTTCCTTCGTTCATCAGTTGGTTCGCTTATCATGTAATTTTTTTTATCTCTTCTCCTTGCTACTTTGCAATACTTCCCTGCTTTGCTCTTCCTTTTTATTGAATGTGTACATTCCCTTATATCTGTTGATAGTTCTTTCTTTCAAACATATTTCATTTCTATTATGTTCTAAATTTGTCTGCACTCTGCTTTCTTTACTCTTTTCTCTTGTTTTCCCAGTTGCATGGCATTTTTCTTTCCTTCTGAAATTGAAACCATCCTGTGAGGTTTTTTCGCAACTTCACACACAGTACAGGCCTTTCATACATTGACAATGTTTTCCTGCCTAAAAAAATTTAAGAATTCTTAAGAATTCTTGAGAAAATTTTAATTTCTTAAGACTTCTTGTGTGAAAATATTTGCAGTCTTTCATTCCACTCAAGAATTCTTATCAGAATGTGAAGAATTGTAGAATTCTTTCCATGTTAATGTGGCAAGGCCACCATGTTTTCCAGCACTCATCCCTTCCATCCTTTGAACTCAATTGTAGTGTATGTTGTTTAAGTACAGTAGTTGTTCATGCAGCACTCTATGAATGGTATCTATTCCTAATATTTGGTCCAAAACCCAAAAAGCTCTGGTTCGGAGGTGAATGCAAATTTGAAGTTTCAAGATTAATATTTCAATTCTCAAAGCATCAATATCAACAAACAAGATATCTATCTTCAATTGATTATTGAGGATTAGTTTAAAAATTATTCCCGATTGATTCATGTTAAATTCTTATCGCTACACCTGATCAAATCTGTTACCTTCTTTCTGGGACACCCGGTATATATCATAAATATTTTATATTTTTGTGTTTAATCAATACTCTAGTACATTGTCCTATTTTAAAAGAATTACTGGCTTACATATATTTAAAAACTCTTGAGTATTCATCTCGCCAGATCCGCCAAATGAACACTTGTTTACTTTGTATGAAGAAGTTCATTAATGTGACTTACTTTGGATTATAGACTTGTTGCGTCACCTTGGATAATAGACTTGATTTAAACCCACATATTTTGAATCTTTGCAAAAAAACTGCAACACAATTAAATGTTCTCAAAAGATTAAAGAAGGTTATATGGCTTTAAAGAGAAAAAATCCTATTTCATAGCTTTGTGTATTCTAATTTCAATTATTGCCCGTTGGTTTGGTAATTCTCATCTTCCAAATCATTACAGAAAATTGAAAAATTACCGGAAGGTGCTCTAAGATTTCATTATAATGATCATGCAAGTTTGTATAATGATTTGCTTTTGCAATCGAATAAATTCGATGCAAGTTGCTCACCAAAGAATCCTTTGCATTAAAATATTCAAAACATTGAAACATTTTAATCCACCATTTATGCAAAGCATTTTGGAATTACTATTCAGCTATTTGTTAACCCTATTTCACATGGGGTATTTTTATGACATTTTGGCATGGGGGGGGCATTTTTCGCACCCCCTCCCCTCTTTTCTCTGAGAATACACACGATATAACAATGAAACTTACCTCAATTGTTCTTTGGACAATGGGCTTTTCAAATATAACAATGGTAATTAATTAGTCACGTGATTTGTTGCTAGGCGACCAAAACAATGGAAAATTGGCAAATTTAGCTTCTTCACAAGAAAAATTCTATTTAAATAATTACTCAACCAATTTGAATGCAAATGGTCTTAAATGATAGAAAATAGATAGTAGAATCAAACTTATACCTTGAAGCAATTTTAAGCATCTATTTATAGATCAATTAGCACCTAATTAGCTCTTTGTTCTCTGGACGGACCATCACTGCAGTTTTTTCATAGAATTATTTCTTTTTCCATCCCATATCAACTCAATATGCATGACACAAGCAAGATAAGACTAATGTGCTACAAACATTTCAATTCATTTACTTATTTATTTGAAAAATGATGTCATAAATGTAAATGACGTCATAGATATTAAATTATGCTGATGTCAGCAAATAATAAAAAGTTCAATATCAAATTGTTGTTGACTACTCTCCAAATATGGTGCTATTGTGGTCACCTGACCGATTTTAGAACAATGAANAGATTCATAGCCAACAAAGCTTCCCTAACATTAAAGTCGAGACCAAATAGCCTAATAGAAGCTAGATGGCAAAGAACGTCCGCAAACCGACAGTAAAAAAATACAACTGACAAATCTCTGCAAACAGAGCAAAATGAGCCATTCTCCACACATGTCACAAAAGGACGGTTTCGCTTTAATATCTTCGTTTCTTACCTTGGCGTTTGTAACAAAATCCTCTACAAAATAGGATAAAATCTACTACATCTCCAATTTCTACAAGGAAAAACTTAATTTGAAGACAAATTATACTCTATGAAATTATCCCCGTCATTTCAGTTAACAGCTTAAAGCTTTTGCTCAACGAGGTAGCTGTTTCTCAAATAATTTTGTATTAAAATAATTTCTTTCGTAATTGAAATCGCAAGGCGCTAAGTATGAACTATCTAAAGGCCGACAAACTATCAATAATGTCTCCTGAGGATAAAACCAGTAACATTTGAGCTATTGTGGGGTAGGGTAGGGTAAGGTGGGTCTACGGGGTGAAGTGGGCCCATTAAGCTTTTTGCTAAAAAATATCCTTCCTCGTAAAATCAAAAAAGGCTGGCTATTTTTGTTGTAATGTCTACATAATAACATAATAAGAAGCCTTTTTATATAAAACATTCGTCTTAAAGTGAATAAGACAAATGATGAAAATGATTTGCGAAGATACCGTGACCAAAGGAATCTTATTATGAAAATGAACAGGCGTGCAAAAAAGGAATATTTCAAAAACCTTGACCTGAATAATGCTCGGGGGGGTAACTAAGCCTAGTTTTTGACGGGGACGTGCCATTTTGCTTAAAAAATGTGACCCATAATTCCGCAAACCTGATGAAAATGTGACCCATAATTCCGCATGCCATTCTTGCTCAAAACACAATATTATACACTTTATACAAAGATTGACATTTATTTTGCTAGTCTTTTTAAAAATTATTAATATCAAGAGCATAAAGGGAACCCATTCATGTATATCAGGTGTGGCCAATAATAGCAATCCAATTCAATATATAATCCAAGACAATGAAATAACGCTGCTGAATGCATCAACAAGGTTTGTGTTATCTGATTGGCTTGATAGGCATTATAAACATCAAATCAAAGTTGCTACTGTCAACTTGTATATGCTTGCATGATTTATATTGCTTACATTTCCTTTAATATAAAACTGATTAATTGTGGTCTTGCCCTTTGAGACCTAGGAGTACTATCTGCTATACTGACAATCCAAATATGTCAGATACCTGATGTAACAGATATACTGAAAAGCAAAATTAATGAGAAGAGGTGCAATTTGTATTATAATATTATGGTCACCATAAAAAGTAAAGAATTGTAATGTAATGTGTATGGCCTTTCTTGGTCAGTCAGTAGGGTCTGCAGGAGTAAAATGTGTAGGCGCTGGGGGCAAAATGGGTTGATATCCTGAACTTTTCAATCAACATTCAATACTTCAAAGCAAAGGTCAAACGAGGGTAGGGGCCTACAATAGGCCTACTCATACTAGTTCCAACACTGTCATGTAGGCTAGAGAAAATATGTACATATAAAGATTTGTTCAAAAGATAATGTCAATGCTGGGTTGCGGACTACTTCTGTTCCTCTCGTGTGTTCATGCATGGGTAGTAGGAAAAGCGGAATGTGTTTTGGGTTTATCCAGTGGTATCAAGAATCAGTACTATTAGGCCTACCTTTGTGCATGCTTTCTGTGTCAATTTTCTCCGTTGTCCTGTCGATTTAGCATTTTCATAAGGCTGTAATCGCTCTCCGTCCAACTATCCAAGCGCCATGTTTTTTTAAGTTGTTGTATGTTGTTCCCAGGACGGAGGTCCCCTTTGAAGGAGGTTTAAGGAACAACAGACATGGCGCTTGGATAGTTGTACGACTAGCGGGTAAATACAGGATTTGCTCCGACCCGAAAATTTTCGCAAATGTACGATTTTCGGTTAGTCGGTAACCGACGCTTTTGGAGTGCGAGTTGAGACTTGGCTTCGTAGTAATGGCGGATGAAATCAACGGAGCTGTGAGTTGCAGTGATGAGAACTTTTATGCTTTTCCTGTTTGCAATTGTAGATACCAAAGAGCATTCGTATTCATTTCTCTATTTGATATACAGCAGAATAGAACTAGTTGGTCTAATAACCGTAACGAAGGGGAGGGATAGGGATGTCATGAAATGTCTCGTGACTATATCAACTAGGTTCAACTAGACCAGAATAAGTGAAAATAGCTCCTTCGCATGGTGTGCCAAATACAAGTGAATACGTCACGGAATGAAGTATTTTCTAGGACAAAGTAATAAAGAAGAGGATATATAAACATTCCATTGTAATCATGGTTTTTCCAAAATACAAAACAACATAGACAAAGTTATGTTCGTCAACAGGAAGTTTTAGGAATCTCTGATATACATTATATGAATTGAGGTAATCAATTTTGCGTCTTGATGTGTGTGCATTGATTAGGCATCGATGCAATAAATTGATTCAGTCTGGGATCAAGTACAAAGGGCTTCCAGGAATCTATTTGTTTCTTTAGGGCAAAAGGTAAAGGTAATGGGAGTTGAAAGCAAATACTTCAAACAAAATACCCTTATTGACCTTATTGTCTCTTTGACTACTCTTTGTTCGCTGAAAGACTTTGATTACAACAAGCCATTTCTTGACTTTTACCTTCAGGCCATGTGTTCAGCTGTAGTGTAGTGTACTGGAAAAAATTATTTGATTTGGAAATATATGTTTGAGTCAAGAAAATCCATATCATCTTTTTATTTTAGTTTGACTTACTTTGAAAAATCAAAAAATACGAAATAAAAATGCAAGAAAACATGGAAACTTCCTGGCAGATCTCCTGGCAGATCTATGTTTTCTATAAAAACCTGTGCGGTAAATTCAGTTCAATTCGAATTTCGAAAGAGAGCATGAGCATGAATGCAGCGATTAGGTTCCATTCGCTTGTCGTCAACGAAATATTTGGCGAGAGTATCAAAACGAGAATTTTCGGGTCGGAGCAATTCCTGTATTTACCCGCTAGTGAACGCAAGGCAGGAAGAACTAGGAAGAACTTCGTTTGTTGGGGTGTTATTCAACAGGTGAGTAAACTCGAACATTGATTATTTAGCGTCGTTTTATTCTCTCGATTCAAAATAAATATTCAACAAAATAGTCGCACAAATAGTTGAGTCGTATTTAAAGTTTAACTGTTATTGTTTTCTTGCAGCTTACTTCCTAGGTCTAGGATTTAGTTCTAGATTTTGATTTCATTATATTCTCTATCTGCAGCAGCANTGTGGACCTGCAAATTAAAAGTTTAAAATGAAATAAGGATTTTTACAAAGTTTTTAAACCGTTGCAATTGCTAAAATACACGAGAAATTGTTAAAAGTAAATATAATTAGAACTGTCCTTCTTTGTAACAATTGATGATGATCCGAACGATATGTTGTCTACCAGATTACTTTGTTTTTTCAGAGCAAATTTAAAAGAATTGTAGTTCGGGGAACATTTTACCCCCTCTGGAAGTGCATTCCAGATAATAGCAGCACGATGTTTGAATGTCTGCCTTCCAGTTTCTGAACGTGGTCTTCCTAGTATCACCTTCTGGTTGTCTCTCATAGATCTTGTGTGCTCTTTCTTCAGCATTAACGAATTAATAGCTTCATGTGACAGGCCATTGTAACATTGATATGCAATACATGAAAGTCTCCTTTTGTATAGATAGATTATAGACTTCCATTTTGCATACTCGAGTACTTGATGATTTGGAACTGAAGATGGTATTTTGTGGATAAGTTTTGCTGCTCTAACATGAACATTTTCAAGCTCCGCTATTGATGACGTGTTACATGATCCCCATACTGATATACCATAAGTTGCACTTGGCAGAAGACCTTTGAAATAAATTTCTTCTAGGACTTTGGCTGACATTGATCTTAGTTTCTTTAAAAACTTTAATTTTCCAATTAGGTTCTGACAAACTTTTCTGATTTGTGGTTTCCAATTTAAATTTTTGTCTATAGTAATGCCTAGACATTCAGACTTGTCAACAATATGTCTCTGTATTAGCGACCGACATATCAGTTCTAAGGAGCATACAGAGGTTGTGTAGCTAGTCTACCTTCTGGGTAGCCTTGCTCCAAGTCTCGTTCGTTATCTTATTCGGGCCTACTCGGTCAGCAATAAGCTGCGAAAGTGGAGCGAGCGGAACGGGCAGCGAAAGAGACTTGTAATTGTTGGGGAGATGAGTTAGGGTAAGTCTGAGGAAATTTAAGCGTCCCCCCGTGCTAAGAGTAGGTGCGCATGCGTAGTATTGTTTTGGCGTCAACCCGAAGCGAGGAAGTTGTGGAGCGAGGAAGCAAGAAAAGTTCGTGTCAAAAGCAACATTTGTTGTCGTTGTATGTATGTGTAAGCAAAGCAGTGGACTTATTTCAGAACAGTTTCACTGATGCACTGCTACTAAGCTTGTTATAGATGGAGTAAAACGCAGGCCGAGGTGGAATTATATCATCAGACATGGAATTACAAGACGAAGACTGGCCTAAAGTGGACACCAACACTCAACCCTCTTCCTCTCGAGAGGAGAAATTCTATTTGACTCAAATATCCCCAGTTATTTTGACAGCTTGTTGAATTGAAGACATTAAATATCTCCATAGAAGATGGAGAATGAGGTTACAAACCAATGATCAGAGAGTTTACTATTCAACGGAAGCTGATTTCAAGGAATGATGGAGTTTGCAGCACTGCTATTTCTATGGTTTGAGCATGTTTGAGCGAAAGATTGAAAGATTGAAAGAACACACAACACATAAATCATCGGCCAATACCTATAATGTCTACAAAAAAGGACAGGAGGAGCAAGTGTTGATGAAAATGAACAACCCTACATCACAAAGGACCTATATTTAACTTTCCAAATTATCTGGTTCTGTTGTGCTCCTTGTACTTGAAAACCTGCAGTTACTTTTGTTTCAGAAAGGGCAAAAATTGTTTCAAGAGACTGTATAATTATTTATTTTCACTCAACAACTTTTCCATAGGCTTTTTCGCTTGACTTTTCACGAACTAACAATTTTCTTGTTTATTTTTAATGATACCAGTGTGAAACTTTGATTTTCAAATAATTTTTATTGTGTCAGTTTTCTTAGACTATATATATATGTGGGTACCCCATCACAAAATGACATGTGACTCTAAATCGTCTCAAAACTGAGTTTGAATGTTTTAGCATGGTTTTAGCCATAAGCGGACGGGAAGAAAAAATCTAGGGGGGCTGCCTGATGAAAAGTCTATTGTTTGTGAATTTTTTTGCCGGACTTACGGCGGATTATTGCCCGAAATAGACAGATTTTTCGAAATTTTTCGAATGCTGGGGGGCTGCCACCCCCCCCAGCACCCCCGTCTCGTACGCTTATGGTTTTAGCTCCTCAGGTAAAAACATGCTTTAGAATTTAGGAACCAGACTCCACTGCTGTGCAAATTTTTAAGAGTTTGGTGCAAAGCAGACAAATCTCTTTTTTTTTTGCTACACCACTATCACTAGATACAAACTTTCTGCATGGGTTTTCTCCATGAAATTTGTTTTGTGTAAACAACAGATTTGTGAAAGAGGGCTGATTCCCTTTATGTGAAGACAATTTTGCTTTGCAAATAAGAAAATACTTTTTTGGTACTGCACATAACAGGGAAGAAGGCAGCCTTGATGCAAAATTACTTGCTGTTGTGTTATCTGATGTCATTTCTGCGATATTGTTTGAATTTGCAATGTCAAAACTCTGCAACCCACTGACCTATATTCAACATGCAACTTTTTATCTGTCACGAAAGAAATTGAGATAACCTCAGTGCAAACCCGTCAACATGGTAAAAAATAGGCCTTAGCCTACGTCTACGATCTGAAACCAAACTGCCTCTAGGCATCAAACCATATGCAAGGAACGGTTATCTCACAAGCAGGAGGAATCAAAATAAAATTGTCGTGACTATTAACCTTTGTGTGTGTTTATTCCCGCTGCAAACAACATCGAGTGTTCTGTGACAAGTTTGTTTTGAATCTACAGCGAAGTGATTCGGAAGTTTATTAGACTCGTTACCAAAGTCGCTGTCTCATTTCCCAAAGTGATTTGTTGAACAATGAACACAGAAATTCAACAATGAACTTCAACGTGAACGTGAAGGTTTTTTGTAATGAGTCTAAAACTTTCCCGTAATTCGCATGCGCACCTACTCTTCAAGCTGATTGGTTCAGACAAACCAATTAGACCTTTGTTCAAAACAATAGAGTCGAAAGCTCATCTCCCCAACAAAGCTCATGAATTCATGAATATTAATGAGATTCTTAATACAACCGAGGCTGTTTAATTGGCCAAATGAGTCGGGGGGTTACATTAGACAATCATTGTCACCAAAGCGTTCTTCTTGAAATTACGACATTCTGCTATTCAATTAAAATATAAACTAGCCGTTAACAAAGTTAAGTGAGTGCAGCTCAGGCTTCTTCCAACACAACTGTCTGCAAATGCTTTGAGGAACAAATGGTCTGAGTTTGAAACATTAAAAAATGACAATTGTTTGCAAATGACAAGACAACTTGGCATGACTATAACTTTGATCATACTCAATAAAATATTAGATTAGTGTCAATAAAATTGAAATTTTCAGTCAGACACAGTTAATTATCATTCATTTCAAAGTTCCTTTGGACTTCAAAGCTTGATACTGCTCTGGGTGGTACCTCACATGACGGGCTCTGTTATCTGGCCAAAGAACAACAGTTACATCAACTTTTGAAGGAGAAATAGTCATTTTTGCAGTAATGGATCTGATGGTCTCTTTGTGATGAGCTTTCTCAGTTACTGTTATTAACAGTTTACTTCTAGCAGTATTAATCAGAATGAGCAATGATAATCAAACAGCTAAATCATCACAAACTGTTCCATGCTTGATTCAATAATGTTTAACTTGATTGCATCAGCAACAATAACAAAACAGCTGCACCATCATAACAAACTGTTTCATGTTTGATTTAAGTGTGTAACATAAGATATCATCACAACATATGATCAGCAACAAATCGCATATATATGATCGCATCAGCAACATCAGAAAGAAATCAACATAAGAATAATCAGCAACAATAAGCAAACAGCTGCATCATCATAACAAAATGTTCAATGCTTCATTCCATTTGATGGAAACGGCGTAAAATGCTGAGAGTTTGGCTCTAACTTATTCAATTGTCCATGCTGCAATACTTTGTTTCAATGAAGGTCATATGAAGAATATAATGCTGCATTTTGTCTTTATAAGAATGTCACACTGATCCAATACTGGTCCTTACAGGAATGTCACTTGTTAACAGACTATCTTTCACTCCTGAAACAGAAGAAAAACCAGATAAGCTTTCAGATAAGCTATGAGATATTCTTGAAA